>MU191059.1:18845-38418 GCA_016904865.1 Pissodes strobi | reverse complement strand
AAACTCTGTTTTAGTGCATGTTGCCGAAGGTTCCAAACCCCAACGTAATCAAATATCATCATAAAAAAATCTGATGGTAGAATGCTTCGAATTGTACGTTTATAATTCATATAAATAATGAACAGTAGGATAGTTGTAGTTTCTTTTTACTTTAACAAAAATTAATCAAACGCAATTTTTGGTGTCTTCCGCAAAAATCGGTTAAGTCAAATATCATCATAAAAAGTCTATTGGTAGGATGCTTCGAACTGTACGTTTACAATTCATATAAATAATAAACAGTAGGATAGTTGTAGTTTCTTTTTACTTTAACAAAAATTAATAAAACACAATTTTTGATGTCTTCCGCAAAAATCGGTTAAGTCAAATATCATCATAAAAAATCAGTTGGTAGGATACTTCGAATTGTACGTTTACAATTCATATAAACAATGAACAGTAGTTGTAGTTTCTTTTTATTTTAATAAAACTTAATAAATTCTTTGTTGTATTCCGCATGCTCGTAGAAAAAAAAAGCGTTCCTAACTCTTGCGAAAAGTGCCATTTCCGCATTTGATTGCTTGGTAGAACACCGCTGATGCGTCGTTCGACAACTGCAATCTCGTGCGGAAAATGGCACTTTCCGCACTTGTTAGGAAATATACTATTATGGTTTGATCAAAAGCTTGAATTGTAGTTATTAAAGTAGCGGTTATAAAACTTATATAGCATTTAAAAACAACACTTAAAACTTAAGAAGTTGAATATTAGTAAGGCCAATGTATTACTTAATTTATAAACCTCATTAGGGGTAACTTTAAGCTTTATCAAATACAATCATTTTTTAATTAAAAATTTAAGAATATTAAAATTGCCATAAGAGCCCTGGCAATTCCGTAAATCTTTTTAATAACTATCACGGCACAAAGAGAACTTGTGCCGTGATAAATATATCCATCGGCTATTTTATGAGAAAAAAACGATTTTTGAGAATTCGAAATCGAAAACGTAGTGAAATGAAAAACAAAAAAATCATAAAACAAATTGAAATATGTTGTTAATTCAAAGTCACGTGTCTGTGTTAGTATATTTTGATTGAGCAAAAAATCATGTGTCAAAACTGGAACAAGAGTCACCTAAATGAGTTTATTTGATATTAGCTGAATTTTGAGTCTTGAATGAAACTTAAATTAGTTTATAACCAGCTTATAAACTAATCCAATATAAAAAAATGATCGAAAGGCTGAAACCTGAAACGAACGTTCCGTAATTTTATTATCATTAATATATTCTCTAAAACTTTCAAAGCTAAATATACTTACATAAATAGATCCAAATATAATTAATTGTCACCTTACCTGAAATAAAAAAAAATAAAATGTTAGATGTTAGTTCAACCAAAATATATTCAGGCATATATATCGCAAGAGAAAAAATTTTGTCACTTGTAATACCACTAGTGCTTAATTTATTTCTGAAAATTTTTTCGAGGCCACGAATATTTTGAAAATTTTCTTAAAATATTCGTGGTCAAGAAAAAATTTCCTGGAATAATTTAAGCCCGTGTGGTATTCGGTAAGAAAATTTCACACCAAATTGGTTTTAAATAATATTTTTTTTAAATTTTATGTTAGTGCCTTTGACACGAGCTTTGAAAATGTAACATAGAAGGCTTTGAATGATTTTGATTAGATAGGTATGTATTCCATTGCCGTAGCAACCCAATCAAACCTAACTTAAATCTTGTGTTTTAGTGCATAGCGTGAGCCAGAGAGAAATTAATAAACTTTAGTCATTAATTTCTCTCTGGTTTTGGTATCAAAATCACGACCCGTCAGGCGAGTGATTTTGTCAAAAATGTCATGAGCGAAATTGCCGAAAAGCAACAAACTTGAATAAAACCTTGAGAATAATTTTGTCTACACAATTTTTTCTCGAGTGGTATTTGTCATGACTATTTCACGAGAAAAACTAGACAATGCACCGTATATTAACAAACAGAAGCGTTATTTATTTGTTAACCAAATTAAATGTACAATTATTATTTAATGACGTTTGTCAAACTCACAATAATAGTTATACCAGACACCTTTCTGATGGACCTGTCATACTTTTGTCGCTAAAAACCACTCAATTAACGGGCAGGTAGTAGTTTTGTCAGTAGGAAACGAGCAGTTGCTATGACGTTTTGCCAGTAAAAAACACTCTAGTGAAATAGTCAGTCAAATGCCACTGAGCCACACAAAATTCTGTTATTGAATTGAAATTCATCAGTCATTTATGATCGATTTCGATGACGTGACATCAAGTCCATTGGAACTCACCACTGATAAAGTCTATCATGAAAAACTGAGGAGAATAAAAACGCGCGTGTATATAAACAAAGAATGCTAAGTTTGGTTAAAATAAGCCTCGAAATAAGCATTATTCCATTGCTCTTCTTTCTTTTAAACAGTAAAGATGTCATTCGATACCGTAGTAAAGGTATCGATACCTTAAAAATATCGAGGCAAAAGTATCAATCGATATTACTAAAAATATTTCAAAAACTATAGTAGTATAGTATACATCCCTACAATAAAAACCAATCTTTCAAAGACCTATGGTCAACCAGGTGATGTGAAGTAAATACGATTTAAACCTGGCCTTGTGGGTTATCTTTTACTATTTTATAATTAAAGGACACTAAAGGCCGTCCCATCTTAACGTTAACAAAAAAATGGTTAATTCAAATTTCGAAATTTTCATTTCTGTTTTATATTCTATATCAACGAAATCTTACACCTTACAAAATTCCTGACAAAACCATTCGTAAGATCACATATCCCATGTCTTTTTACGGGTATTTAAAAAAAAGTACCGAAAATTATGCAACCATTTAGTTTCTAAATCTCGTTCGTAATACGTAAACAATTTTAAACAATCAAAATAGAATATCCTAATCTTCACTCGTAACACTGTTTACCGAACAAGATATAATTACTGGATTAGCCGGCCAGTTAATGAAATCCAATTAAGGCATATTTGTTGCCTGCACCTTGTGCGTTATAGAAGTTCTGCATGATGACCTAGTATAGCCATTACTAAATAGCTTGTTATGTACAGGATTATTCAACGATAACTAAACACGGCATCTTTTTTAACCTATATCATTAATTAAATTACAATAAACACTAAAATATCCATAATCGATAAAAACAGATCAACTAAAATCAAAAAGTTGTGCAATAATTTTTTTTTTTAATATTTGAAAACATATTTTTCATGTCTATTGTAACAAAACTTTTAAATATAACAAAAAATCTTATCTCATTAGCAGGCGTGGATAATGAAATATTTACATTAAAACCAGAAATCAAAAATCCACTATCTACTTAATATGTTTATACACAATAAATTATTTAATTCACTGACATATTTATTTTTAGAATACAAGGCCTCTCAAAAGAACCATTGAACGGTCCAATGTCACGAGAACTATTTAATTTGATGGTTGCAATTAGTATAATGATATATTTTCAAACCAAGCAGACTAGTAGAATAAAAGTAAAGGAATTAAAAAGAAACGTTAAACTAAACAGATACTGATACAATTGTTTTTTTCTGGCATCTTCTGAATCTACGAAAAAATTATTACGTGGAACGGCTATTTTATTTTTGTTGCAAATACCTAATAGTGGTAATAGTATGTAGCTTTCATTATCCTTTTTTCTCTAATCAACTTGAAACTCTAGGAAAAAAAGTCTACCTTCATCAGAACCAGAAATATAGAAAATGAAACTGAAGCCCAGATAAAGCCAGCCGACCAGATACGAAACGTATACCAATATATCGCCTATTTTCTTTGACCTGCTGCATGAGAGTTATGTATGACCCGCACCAAAAATTTTGTTCGATATTAAACATTTATTAATAAATTAAAATAGCATTACCCTCACCAGCAGAAACATATTGGAAACAAATTGCGTATTATTGGTGAATTAATGGTTTTGTAAATATCATATTTTTTACTTTTATCGCTATAAAATTTTTATGTAACCTTATCTAAACTGTGTGGCTTTTATCTGGGACTAAAATTTCACAATCTGAGGCGTAAAAAATTTTGAAGCCTAACAAGTTTTTTCCCTATACGTTAAGTAACAAGAGTCTGAAACGCTTTAAATTTTTTTTGTAGCACTATGCTACTTTGAATGAGTTACCGTATATATTTTTAGAATGGTAATTCCTGTTTACTAGTTGCTGTAAGTAAATTTCTCATAAGATCAGGCTCTTCTGACAATAACGTGATATTTATAGTATATTAAGTATCAAGAACAGTAAGGATATATTACCAATCGACGACAATCTTTATCGAGATGCTTATACTATTTTTCTTAAGACCATTATATGTCCACATTATTAAATAAAGCCAATTTCTTGAGCACTTTTATTTTGGGCACGTTTTTGTGTTTTGTAGCTATAAACTCTTAACAATGTTTTGAATTTGTTGTTATAGATACGTGTCTGTAGTTATATTTCGTAGTCACGTTATTGTCAAAAGCGCGTGACGTATTATACGTAATTTACTTACCGTTCAGCTGAATGGTAAGTAAATTACTTACCATCGCATTATCCCTAGCAACTAGTAAACACAACCTACCGTTATAAAAATCGATACGGTGAATCATTCAAAATATCATGGTCGTACAAAAAGAAATATAATTATAGACGTATCCAAGACATTGTTAAAAGTTTGTAATAGCTACAAGATAAGAAACGTGCCCAAAATAAAAAAAATATTCAATTAAAAGATTTCTCTAAGCATTCTAAACAACTTTGGTATTAAGTACCTACTTAATATCTAGACTCAACCATTTTTTTATTATTAGGGCCAAATATTATAAGAACTGCTTATCTGAGAAAACCGAGGAAACTGGTAGAATTATAAACAGGCATTGAAAATGTGTGACTTAAAATATGCACTGGAAATTTCTAACACTTACATTGAACTAAGCTTTTATAAGGTACCTATATCTACTTCATAGTTTAACAGCTTTAGATTTGTAGCATTTTAAGTTTCTTGTGGTATTTTTCAGAAAATTATCGAATTTCATACAAATGATTAGATTCTTAAGTGCAATGGATGTACTAACGGAAACACAGCGAATAGAAAGACTAATGATATTGGGTTATGGCCATCGAAGGTGAACGTAGCAGAAGGTTTGTGATATAATTTGGGAGTTAATCGTCTTGTTACTATTTTTATAAATAACTTGTACATGTGGGAGAGGAGACTGATTGGACGGTAATTTTTTAGGTCAGTGGGGTAGCCTTTCTTATGCATGATTATCATTATGGCATTGTTCCATGAAGTTGGGATTTGTCCGGTCTCTAAATATCTGTTAAATAGGACTTTAGCATTTAGCAATTTTCCCGTCCTGCTTTAATACTTACAATAACAATGCCATCTTCTCCTGGGGCTCTGTTGTTCTTCATTTCTTGTAAGGCCAGTTCAATTTCTAATGATGAAATTTTTAGTATATCTTCTGAGCCTTGATTGCAGACCTTTGGAATGTTTGTTAGGTCATTGTCAATGGTGTACTTTTTGTATAACGCGCTGTAGAAATCTTCCACTATTTGGAGTTTATAAATTTCTTTTGTTCCTTCTGCCAGGCTTCTTTTAAGTACTTTTAAGCTTTTATTCTGTTCGATTACATCGGATATGGCTTCCGATTTGTATTTTCGTATATCTCTTCTTATAAGCTTTGATGTTTCTTTGCTAATTTGCCTTATATTCTCCTGGGTTCTTCTGTTCCATTTTTCTTCGTCTTTCAATAAGCTCTTTTATGTGTTGACTTAATTTGTTAGATGTTTTATTTTCTTTATTACAATACTTTTCTACGGCGTTTTTTAGGATGTTTACTATTTGGTTATTTGTTTCCTCCAGGTCCATGGTTTCCGAAATTTGGAGTTCGTTTTCAACATATTCTGTGTATTCAGAAATATTTTCTGGGGTTGTCCATTTTCTTAGATTCTTCCTTGTTACTAGTTTGGCTCTTTTCCTCCTAATATTTATTATCACTTTTCCTCTAACAGCTCGATGATCACTACCTACTGAAAACTTATTAAGCACACTGACGTCCTGTATTATTTCTTTTCCACTCCATAGTATGTAATCTATTTCGTTTTTAGTGACACCGTTTGGGCTGGCCCATGTCCACTTTCTACCAGCAGGTTTTTTTTAAAGGTATTCATGATGTAGAGGTTATGTTCCAGTGCGAATTGCAACAGTCGTTCGCCTCTTTCATTTCTTGTATCTACTCCGTGACAGCCTACTTTTGCATTGAAGTCACCTACTAGCACTTCATAGTGACCTTTTGCAATATCTTCATAGAATATGTCAGCTTCCTCATCGCTATGTGAACATGTTGGAGCGTAGGCCTGGATTATTTTAAGGTTATACCTCTGACTCAGTTTAATAATAACACTGGCTACTCTAGGGTTTCTGTTTCTTATTTCCACAATGCTGTTAGTATGTTTTCTATGTATAAGAAAGCAGACTCAACCTACTGTATTGTCCTCAGCGCCCACATAGTAAAATACATGTCCCGATTTCAATGTTATCTGACCTTCGCCTTTCCTTCTTACTTCTACCAATGATATCCCAATAAGCCTATAGAAAAAAAAATAGAATTGACGCCGTTTTACGTAGTCGGGGTTATACGCTCTTATGTTACCTCCGTATATATGCGCGGTCTGAACCCTATTGAACTCGCATGGGCAGCAGTGCAAAGGTACATACCAGAGCATAACACCAGCGAACTTTCAATTAAAGATTTAAATAAACTTACATTAGAAGCGATTGACTCAATATCAAAGGAAATCTGGAAATCATAAGTTAAACACGTTCGTTGTATTGAAAATAAATGCTGGGAAAGAGACAGACAAATTGAAACACTTATAGAGTTAATCATCACAGTAGGATCTTCAAGTAGTGATGATGATACATCATTTTTTTCAGGCCAAGACACCGATTTAGAAGGAAGAGAACCATTACAATTGCAACCGTCAACTTTTTTTTCTATATATATTGAAAAATTGTTCATAAAATATGTGGCAATCAATTGCTTCAATAAGCTTCTTCTCTTTTTATTCAATATACATTGTTTTTGCTGCTCTTACATTCTATACTCACCACCCTTTATTTAAAGGGACTCGAACTCTTTTTATACATCAACCGTAGACCTCGCTCGGTTTTCTTTGGAGTCTCACATTTATATACTTACTAAGGGGCAAATAGTACAGTGTTGCCAAGTTCACGTTTTCTCTAACTTAGGTAAATTTTGTTCAATTTGGCAACATTGCATGGTGCGTCTGGGGGACAACCCCTAGGGGGAAGTCTCAACTCTCTAGAGCTACAAATAACGGAGTTGGGCCATTTTACCTGAAAATGCACTACTACTATACGACATTATCAGATTGTGCAAATTTGTCTTAAGTTAGGGAAAAATAAACTTGTCATCTCCGCATTGTTGTCAAAAAATGAATGCAAGACACTTTAAGCACCTAATTTAATTTCTTTAACCTGTTTTTTACAAGTGTCATTGAATTCTAAATTTTCGAGCTTGTCAAAAAAATGGCTAGGTGCTAGGTTTAATAAACATTAAGTACCTAATACTAAAGTTGCTTAGAATTTTTGTTGAATGATATACAAGTTATCCCATTTAAAAAAAATATTTTTTTTATCTCAATTGCTGGAAAACTGTAAACTTGGCAACATCGTAAATGTCACTAGCAGCTCCGCCACAGTTTTTACCGCATTCGGTACGGTATAAATTGTGACTCCTCCATAAGCTCTTTTATACACATGACACCGAATTTCAGCTAAGTGGGAGAAACAGTATTTCAGAAATTAAAGCCTTCCAGGCTGTTGAGACAATATTTGCATCCTGGTGATGAACTCCTGTGGTACCTATTTAAAGTAGCCCAGAATATTTGAAATATCTTAAGTTGGATAATAAATATTCCTCTTATAACAACAGTTTTTTTCAAAAATTATTGGGAAGCCCTTCAGCAATGTTAGAAAAACTGAAAATATGGATTTCCTCGCGAAGCTTTGAGTTGAGCTGTAAGTTGGTGGGACAATGGTTAATTGATGACATCAAGTCCATCAAACATCCCCTACTCTTAATTTTAATTGTTCTGGTATTAATAAAAAAGGGTTCCTTGCGGACTGATTATCAAGGATGGAGATAGTCGTGACTTCCTGGCAATGACGGCTATTGACAAACCACCAACAAAATAAAATCGTATTTTTGTTTCGATCTGAAGAAGCACAAAATAAAATTGAGAAACATAGATCCTTAGTTTTAGGCTTTTATTTTGGCAAATTCCTTTCGTAGGATAATATTATGTCAAACCTTTATTAAAAAACAATTTTGCCATATTTAAATTTTAAAACATTAATAGCCTCATTATGTTTTTATTATGCCTATTATAATATGCTTTGCTTAGCTGGGGGAAATTACATTCAAATTCAAAGTGATTTTTGAGGCAAAAATGCATAATGAGGGCAATGTTTGATCTAAAATCTACAGATTTCCTTGGTAATATATTTTTTAAATCATAAAATTGTAGCAGAATGATCATACCAAAATTTAAAACCATATTGAAACATCATCACTGCAACACTATTCTGCACCATATCTAAAATTCTTCTGATTTGTTTGCATTAGTTTCTTATACCGTTCCTTTCTTTTTTCTAATTTTTTACAAACATCAGGTTACGTTTTTTTTTCTGATTTGAACAATGTAGTTAAAAATGCAAGTAATAAACCGTAATGCATTTCTTCACCTAATAACATGTTAATAGGTAATAATTAGTAACCCATATAAGCGACAACGACAGTCATTATTAATTAAATTTAACTGCATTGTTAAACTGCTAAAACTTCTCACTAAAAGTAGGTAAGCAATATACTTTTATATTTAATCTTTTAATTTTTAGTTTCTAATTTTAAATAGATTTGCCTTCCAAATATTTCAGTTTCGTTAGGATCAATCGAGGGATCAATAAATAAACCAGGATCCCTTTATTGACCAAGGCGGTCCTATTATTCAAGGCAGAATCAAGTGGTGTAAAAGGTAAATATTTACCGCCATACACAGGGTCCTAGCAATAATGCGTCGGGCTTCTTACCTCACAAGTTAAAACTTTCACTTTACTGCTAATATATGCCTAACAGCCTACACTGTTTTCAAACATACAGGGTACCCCAGAAAGTGTGACAGGATAAGACCTTTTTTTAACTGTGTATATTAGTGAATTTTTTAATTCTTCGATAAATTATACGTGGTTATATTTGGCTTTATCTGAACCGTAAAAATTTGCTAAAAAAAGAAACAAGTGACGATCGAGTCTGTAAAAAATAAACATCAACTTCGTTATTTTAAATGGCACACCCCGTATATAGTTTATTTATCGGATAGTCCGTTCGTTGCTGATTTCGAATATACCAGGTTTGATACCTCTATCTTAAAAACTAACTGAGAAAAATGGCAAAAATTGTGTCATAAGATCAATGCTTTAGATCAACACATTATTTAATATCGTTCTCTTTTTAACACATTGATCTTATGGCACAGTTTTTGTAATTTTTCTCAGTTAGTTTTGAAGATAGAGGTATCAAACCTGGTATACTTGAAATCAGCAACGGACGGACTATCCGATAAATGAACCACGTACCATTGAAGATAACGAAGTTGATGTTTATTTTTTATAGACTCGATCGCCACTTGTTTCTTTTTTTAGCAAATTTTTACGGTTCAGATCAAGCCCTAAAGCTTTTATATTTGATATGCTATGCTAACTCTTCAAATAAAGATTTTAGCTATCATTCTAAATATAACCAGAAACACTGTATAATTGATACAAGATACCCTCGTAGATCCAACTGTTTTTAAAATATTGTCGTTTGAAAATTGACATTGTAGACCCTATGACAGGTTGTAAAATCTAAACAACTTAATAACCTATCGTTTGACATTAACTTCCGGTTTAACCGGAAGTACACATTTTCCGGCTTTCGGGCACTACCCGTTAAACCGAAAGTTGATGAAAAGCTTTGGTAGGAAAGTTCAATTCGTTTCGTTTAAAAGTAAGCCGTTTAGGCTCTACAGCCTGTCAAATGTCAATTCCCAAGCGTTAATATTCAACAACAATTCAATAATTAAAGTATAGCGTGTGATATATTAAATATATGTACTTCATATTTTTAACAGAATTCAAAAATCGTGCTATATTAAAAAATACATATATATCTAGTCCCATCGTGCTACGCTTTTTGGGACACCCTGTATGTTTGAAAAAAATTTCCCAAAATGCACCATTGCCCATTATGCATATATTTGATCAGCACTATAGAACGAAATTTGTAACTTGGGAGTATAGGAGCTGTATAAAAGCCTAACCGACTATTGTATGGTCCTGCATAAATATCTAAAATGAGGTGGGTAGATTTAGGGTGTCTGAAATAAGCAAAAATAGTTTAGTTGCCATTTTTCCCCGCTTTGCGATGCTCATAATTTCTTTCAACTCATGAGAAAGTCTACCATTCTTCTATAAGAACAAAAGTTCTAGAGACCATCAAAATATAGGATAATGAAAGCCTCCTAAATATTTATCTGGGTAAGCTACCAGGGCCAACATTTAGAGGTTTACACTTTAAAGCGAAATTTCCCAGATAATTTAAGTTGCTATAGTGCTTTATTATCAAATTTATCTATAAAAGTAACGCATAAATACTGTGATGAAATAAAATTAACCTTGTATTTAATGACTATACACAATCGCGGTTAACAACCACTTAATCCTTGGATTTCCGACTTGAACTTGAAAATGAGTGAACATGGTTTTTTTTTCTAACATGCTAAAAATAATAATGTAAATACTAGGTATAGGTTTATGATTTACCGTGGACAAAGAAACTTAATAACACATTCAAGGGTCGATAAAGGTGACGACGGCGACGGACGTATCAAAATACCGACAATTGGGTTAGCATTGGTTTGATTTTTCACAGCATCAACACACCTTATTACACAAAAACTCCCACGACGAACCTAATTATTATCTTTAGTCAATTTGGCCCACTAAACCAAAGTTATCAATATATCGATGGTTATACATAACGGAATACATTACCAATCGATATATTGATATTTATCGATACTGTATTGCCATCATTAAGTAACATAGTTATAGTTGTATTTTTCTAAGTGTAAATTAGGACGAACGTGAAAAGTTTATAAAAGTAGTATGTACTTTCTTCTGATACGTAACGAAGTTTTTGCCGTGCAGATGAACTGTTCCTACAAATTTACGGCAGATTTTGCGCATTAGCTAACTCCTCAAGTGAAAGTGAAATAATCATAGTATGCCAAGAGAAATTTTCCCTGGTAGACGTGGCAACGCTGTAAATCACTCTGCAATTCAAAAGCGATATCGGCAAAAGCAGGCTTTTATTTTCACTGGTCGGAAAGAAGCGTAGCATAGGCCGAAAAGGAAAAAGGAATTTTAATTCCAGTTTGTTCGGGATCGGAGAAGACAGCTAGCTCGTGGGGGTCACTGCCACTAACTGATATCAAATTAACGGTTGTTTAACAAAGCACGTTTTAAAGACTCGCAGGAGATTTGCCTGGTTTTGGGTGTACAATAATAATTGTTTACTTATCGGGCATAAATATGCCCAATATTTACAATAAGATAAATTTTTCTGAGACGCAGAAGACGAAAATAACCCAAAAAGACTGTGTCGGTCAGCCTGATTTCTGAAATACTTCATTTTATTCTAAAGCTCCACTTTAAGTAATTTTAATTGTGTTTTCCTCTTCCGCATAGAGTATATGTAATATTTCTTTGAATTAAATTCTCATTACCAGATTAAAAATAAATTTACATAAAATCTCTATGTCTATGTCTTCTATTCGTATTTTATACAAATATTGTTGAATATATATATACCGAGTGTTTCTCGAAAGTGGCTCAGCCCTATACCTTTTTTATTTTTAAAAATAAACAAGTGAAATTCGGTGTGTGGGTATAGTATATAAATATTTATTTTTTGACGTATTCAATTGTTTTCTGTCACTTCAGGTTGGACCGAAAGTGACCCATACTTTCTTATATTAAATGGGTCACCGGGTATATTTTTACTTATTTCAATAGAAAATCACATTGTGAATACAGACCATTTTTATCATCCTAAAATTTGGAGCCAATCCTGAAGGAACGATTTTCTTTGGAAACTTTTCAGACCTCAACCACTGAATTGAGAAGTGCCGAACATAAGTTCTTCCATTGTTTTAGAATGTCCATAACTACATTCAACGATCTACTGGTATAAAAGTGAACAGCGTCATACAAGCTCACATGCGATCGAAATCCGACACGATTTTTGATCGGGCGTGCGGCGCTGGCAAAACACCCGACAATACTTGTCGGAGCCGACAAAAAAAATCGGAGTCGGATAGATGTGAACAGCTTCTAATTGTTAATCTAAAAAATCAGCAATCTGTGAGGATGATGAAATTCTGCAATAATTTCAAACAAATGTCACATTGCAATTGCCACTTTTTCTCCCCTATTCAACTTGTATACAAGTTGACATTATTAATTTTCAATTCCGACGCTTCGTCTTCGGGCCACCATCATCAACATCATGTTTTGAAGGGACCTGGATTTTTTAATGTATATTTTAGATTCTCATATCCTGAAAGCCTAATACTTCATGTTATCAAAATGGTGAAAATCATATTAATTTGTTTGCAATTGAGCAGACAAAAACAAAATATCCGACATTTTTCTACTCCTATATACTGTTACGTTTTTCCCGTGGGTTCTTAACAGAATTACAACTTTGCTATTTTCAACTAATACTCTCTTTATTCACTACCACTGTATACAATTTAACACTCTATACTACTCTTATAACTTTACAACTAATGTCTATTCAACACTCAATGATTAACTGAACTGAACTAACTAACATTCGCCTTAGGTCTGCTTATATATAATTTCAAATCTATCACGAATATTCGGGAAGTATTCCGAGGCCACTCTATATGATCTCGACGAGGCCATCGAGATAATTCCAGCGATCCCGAAACTTCGCCGCCGGCCGGGCGATGATTCATACAGACAGAGAAGCGAGCGGCACGGCGCGGCGGCTAGTTCTATAGGGTAGCACAAAAACGTTCGGATGGTTGTTAGTCGTGACAATACTTTAATTGATTTTTAGCCAGTTACAACCAGTATCGTAATGAAGCTCATTAGGATACTGATGTTTCATTATTAAACTGGGTTATAACCAATCAAAATTCAACATCACAGTGATATCTGGTCAATATCAAAGACAGCCATGATCATGACAGATTTAAAATTTATCAATTTTGACAGGTCATAGACAATTTACTTAGTATATTTTAAAAATTAAATATTTGGTCAATAGATAAAGCAGTGAGCAACATTAAATTTTGAGTTTTTAAATCACATTATCTGGACAGATTAATTAATCAAAATTCGCAATACCCCACTTCAACAGAAGTATCGAACATGTTTGGGATGTTCATCCTCAAATCAAGTATTCCATTAATGTTTGGGCAGGTTTGTGTGGGGACAAAATGCAGGGTCCATTTATATGATAAACAACTAATTTCAATATTTTTTAATGGATATCCCGTTGGCTAGGCAGCATACCCTTCCTCATAATGATAGATGTTCATTCATTTTAGATCAACATTGACCAGAATGGAGTTCCGGTTTAATTAGATAGGGAAAAAGCGAATGTTATTTTTGAACGATTCCCACACGGTTGGTCGTGGAAACAAAGAGGGAATTAAATACGAAGAGTGCTCATAACACAGAAAAGAGAATAATTAATGTTATTAAATAAATAACATATTAATATCGCTCACAATTAAATGCGGTTCGAACTAAGCACTTAAATTTTACAGGTGAGAATCTCACTTTTTCTGACATCTGTTCTCATCTATTTCAGTAAATCAATTTTGTATTCAGACGGAGAATTAATGTTTTGAAGGCAATAACTGGTGTTACTTTAACGACAAAAAACCCGTTCAGATATCAGGAATGTTCAACGAAATCATCACATATCCAAATACATTGCTTCATTATGCATCAGAATTAGTGCTCGAAATAAATAATCCGAAAATATTCGAATTTTTGTATTCATTGGACAAACTAAGGCGTTTCACCTGACTGACCTACATAGACAGCGGGACCTTCACCGCATTGTAGATAATAAACTCTAGATTTTGCAAGATTATCGGTTTGGAATCAGAAGACGAATATTTTAGACAGAATGTTATCTTAGCGACAAAAAGCCAGTCAGATATCAGGAATATTCAACTAAATCATTTCCAAATGCACTGCTTCATTATGCATCAGAATTAGTTTTCTTAATAAAAAATCTTATGTTCCAAATTCTAACGGAGTAACTATTCAAAATTAATCAATCGATATTATGTGCTTGTAATAATTACACATATTTAAGATTAGCAGCTATTAAATTAGACATGACAATTATATGGCAATAATCTTATGATTCAAGAGGATCTGTTCATATGTAGTTCATACTGCTGGAATAGTGACAAACCGGTTTTAAGGAAATAATATGTGTTCGCTTGGGCATCACGCATAAAAAGTCGTGATCTAAACCCTATAGAGCACTTCTAATTTAATACTGTGTTAATACTATTAATTAATATTTGATAGCGGCTAAACTTTAATAATGCAAAAAATGTAGTACGAACATTTCAGACCGCAAAATAAAGTAGAATTAAGGCGAGAGAGCTAACCTAAATCATCTATGCCATAAAGGCATTGTGAATTAAATTCCAGCGGAGTAACTATTACAAGTTAATCGAATCGTTATTTTTAGTGCCTCTAATCATACTTTATTAAAGATTATCAGCTATTAAATATTAACACACTATTAAATCAGACGTTTGTTTAAATCAAATATGTCAAATTATATATTGAGTGCATACCTATTTGCATCAGTATATATTAAAGTTTCCTACTTTTACTTCATGAAGTGTGTCTTTATAATTGGTATTTTACATTGATTTATTTATCTACATTATCTGGAGCGACGTGACCGTATCAAGAGAGGCATTAAATTAAAATAAATAAATGCTACTAGAATTTTAAAAGACCATATTGCTAAGTTGGTCATGTCATGTCCAGGTATCAAGATAAAAGACCATTTAATCAAAATATCATTCATGCCTCGATTCATACCTTTATGGTCGGCAACTGGTACAACTACTAAATCGAGTTTTCAAATAAGATTTGGTGTTAGACGATTATCAAAAATAATACGTAACCGATCTTCGATTATCTGAAATAATCGATTCCTTTCGATTAATCAGCATATAATCGATTAACCAAAATTTCTATTAATTGAATTAATCGAATATCGAAATTAAGGTTTTTTAGCAACTTTCTTGGATAGCTATACGTCATATCGACGATAGTTGAACCAGCTACATGTTTGCGAGTCGGGAAGAGATAGAACTAACAAAATTTAAAATCTGATCATTTTAAAACTTAGTAAGTACTTTTTCAGGCTTCTTCGATTCACCAGACGATAGTATATCAACTTAGGTAACGACCAATTTTTAAGCTAATACCTACATTAAAAACTATTCAATAAGCATAATAGCAATAATCCACTTGGAAATTTGAATTGACTATCAATAGCGTTATACGCAGTTCTTACTCAGTACTCAAGTATAAAAAAAATATTTGATCAATCGGAGATTCTTAAATTAACTGATTATATAATCGATTATTTATCTCACGAAACTTTCTCATTGTTATAACTGGAAATATGAGCCTAAAATAATTTGAGCAACATGGGAAAATATACATCAGAAACAATGTTTGGCAAGTGGTTTTCAAACCAATAGTAGACCTTTTGGCTATAGAACTTATTATGCTATACATATTATATGCAGCGGCCGGCGTGAGGGGGGAGAGGTGTGCCCACTTTTACGAGAATATTATGGAAATTTTCCCGAAGCCCCTGTACCTATGTTCTAGATCCAAATAAATCCAATAGTATTTTATCAACCCTTATAGAAATAAATATCAATATCAATCGTTAGGAATAAATAACAAAAATAATAAATGTAATAAAGGAAATTTAGTTTTATTCAAATTAAAAGAGACTATAACCTGGTTCGAAAAAAATTGATCTTTACTTAATTTATAATTCTTGCGAATGACACATTCACCCTAATATATCTTTACATTCCTACCTTATATCTGCTTTTCATTGTTGACCCTGACATTTCTATTGTAAGAAAGACCCAAAACTTCGAAAGAAGGTAGTTTTAAAGTGGACCGGGGAGAAAGCAATTTCTCCGGAAAGCAGAGGGAGATGGCCATCTTTAAGAGAGAAATATTTTTATATTACAAAATTTAAGCTACGGATTGAAAACGCGCTAAAATACTTACATAAAAACTTATCAAAATTCGACGGAAACAAAAAGCTAGAAAGCCACCAAGATTCATAAAGCCTCATCTATAAGCCCTCTAAATTTCATTCTAAACATTCTTTGTTTTTCAGTACTATATTCGTGCGTGTATATGTACATTGTACATGTCGTGGCGTCATTGAAAAAAATCATGCATCAACTGATAACTTATATTTTTTCATACTCAATATCAATTTGAGATGAAGCAAAGTATTAGGAATAGGTACCCGTACATGTATATGATAACAAAGACGTGGCATCACGGCGACTACAGCCAACGAAAAGGCAAACATGCTCGCCAAAATGTTTTCATCGCACTCTACCTTAGACGTCCCCCAAGGCAAAGCTCTCCTCACCATATCGAACATCAACATTACCATAGCAGAAATCAAGTTCCATCACCGTGATATTAGTAAAATCCTTAAAGAATCAGATAAGCAAAAGGCATCAAGGCATCAGTACCGGACGAAATACCTGCCATCGTGTTAAAAAACTACGCCAACGAACTAACACCCATTTTTTCCATGACTATTTTCTTTGTCTTATCGAAAATGAATATATCCAACTTCTTGGAAAGTCACTCGAGTGCAACCTGTTCCAAAAAAAAAACGCAAGAAAACCACGCCCTCAAACTATCGCCCAATTGCCTTGCTTCCCATAATCTCCAAAATCATGGAACGTGTATTCAATCAGCAACTACTCAAGTACCTCAAGAACAGAATGATCAGCGATAATCAATACGGCTTTCGCAAAGAGAGATCGACAGGAGATATATTGGCCTATGTCACTCATATATGGAGTAGGTCAATTGGGAACAACGGAGAATCTCGAGCGATTGCGTTAGATATCTCGAAGGCATTCGACAGAGTTTGGCATGACGGATTGCTCAACAAACTGCCATCCTTCGAACTCCCAGCCTCTCTCTGCAGCTGGCTTGCCAGTTTCCTTAAGAACCGATCTCTGCACGATGCAGTTGATGAACACATCTCACACATTCACCATTAACGTGGGCGTGCCTCAGGGCGCAATACTTTCACCAACTCTGTTCCTCATCTATATTATCCTTGTCTCCCAATTTAGATCAGAAAAACCTTTACCAGCGACTGAGACTTATCACCACAGAAAGGAGCAGATTACAGCAATTAATCAAGACCTGGAGAAAGTTCAAATTTGAGACGACAGAAATTTGGTCCCGTTCAATGCAGCAAAGACCCAAGCAGCCACGTTTACAAGAGGGCCAATACGGTGAGCCCTGACATCATTATGTCAGGATCGACCATTCCTTCATCATCGTCAGTCGGACTACTGGGTGTCTCGGTCAACAGCAATATGTCCTGGCATGACCACGTTGCTACCATCGCAAAATCAGCCTCCCAGAAGCTTGGTGCACTATTTCGCAACAAAAAACTCTATACACCGCAGCAGTTGCTCTTGCTCTACAAAGCGCAAATAAGACCGTGTTTAGAATATTGCTCACACATCTGGGGTGCCGCACCAAAGCAGACCCTAAAGCTGTCGGATTCTATTCAGAAGAGAGCTGTACGTCTCATGGGCGACCCGGAGTTAACCCGGAATCTGGATAGTCTGGAACATCGCAGACATGTGGCCGAGGTATCCCTGTTTTATAGGTACTTTCAAGGCAGATGTTCCCAGGATTTGGCTCGCCTCATCTTGCCCTTGGCAACGCCTGTCAGACAGTCGCCACAGACGGAAAGAGCGCACCAGTTCGTTGTACAACTGGAAACACCTAAAACATCGCTTTACAAGAACAGACATCTGTTTTCCCCTAATTACAACCTACAACTATTTAAGAACCATGATAATCAACATCTTCGCGCGCACACACCGCTCGTCGAGCGCCATAGGATCTTCATTTGGTGTGTGTGCCACTGCCATAAAAAAAACTTCAATCTTAAATGAATGTGAGAAGATTGAATATGCAATAATAGGACTGCTTCAGTCCCGGTCCCAAAATAAAATTTGGCACAAGTGACACTTAAATAATGATTCCAACGAAGTTGAAAGAACATAGAAAAATTTACCTTTCAAGAACAAATCTGAACATAAAAATGATTAATAACACAATCGAAATGTTTGAAATAGTGAACAGTAAAAAGTGCATGTCATTCATTGTATTGTCAAGTTTTGAATTTGACTTTGACGAATTATCGTATGTAAAATACCACAAGTATATCAAAATTACCCATAATTTTCCATGATATCGTGTGGCCTAAAAACTGCATATGAGTTTATTTTCATAATTACATAATTTACATAAGGTCTGGAATATAAGGTATAAAGGGGTTTGCAATAGCTCTATTTTGATTTTGCCTAACATTTAGTCGTACAACTTTGCAAAATTTTTTTGAAATAAAATCAATAGGATAGATAGTTATTATTAGTAAAAAAGAATTACTGTGCTGCATTTATCAAAGAAATGTTAGCCCGGCTATACAAGCTTTGAGGTTGAGGATCTTTTTTTTTTCTTGTTTACTTGCAAAAAAAGTTTCAAGATTTATAGCAATTTCTCTCAAATTTTATATTGACAA
The DNA here is from genome assembly GCA_016904865.1 of Pissodes strobi. Taxonomy (NCBI): domain Eukaryota; kingdom Metazoa; phylum Arthropoda; class Insecta; order Coleoptera; family Curculionidae; genus Pissodes; species Pissodes strobi. The sequence continues at coordinate 19,348 of MU191059.1, read as the reverse complement.
ATAGATGTTTTAATTTTCCTGAAAAATAACATTTTCTAATCCAATACTTACTTTTGAACCCCCTGAATTCGAAAATGATCACCGTTTTCTATAGAAACGGTTAGTTTTCGAAATAGTATTATTATTTTTTTAAATTGTACTTTTTTACAATTTTTAGCACAACTTTGTGGGCCTATAGAAAATATAAAATATAATATAAAACCTGATAATTTCAAGACTTTTAGAGTCATTTCTGCTCTATTGAACAGCGAAAATCGCAGTTACCTATGGTATTTCGTTGTTTTTGAATCACGATTTTTTGAGGGTCTCAGTTTCAACTCTTTTTTCGATAAATTTTTGTGAAAAACTGTAAATCCAGATCGACTAGAGAAATACTGATAATTTTTTAGTCATCTACGCTAGCAAGTTAGTTAGTAAACACATTTTCATTGATTTTAACATTTTTCGAGGGAAGGTAACGAAAATTTTATATCGACAAATCGATTTTTCAATTTTTTTGGAAA
>MU191059.1:0-13845 GCA_016904865.1 Pissodes strobi | reverse complement strand
GAGGATTTTGATGTTTGAGGGCGTCATATACATTAAGAATAATATTCGTTTCGTTAACAGAAAATTGACATTTGCTCGCTCGTTTCACTGGAGAGAAAACTGAATTAGCCATTTTAATTGAAACTATGAAATGAAACAAACACACTGTGTCTTCTTCGGAAGAACAAATATAACTGAAAAATTACAATTACTTAAACTTTAGGGTATGCATACAAAAAATCGTCAAATTTGAATGTTTACAATAGTAATAAAAAAACCTAAGTGTGATAAATATAATGCTGGGTTAGTTTGGATTAGGTTGGGTTAAACGTTTAAAATACGTATATGTACGTAATTATGTACGCCTATGTATCAGCCATCAGAAAATGATTTATTACTTCGCATCATTTCGAAATAGAGTATAAGTACGCAAATTTTACCGGCACATCACCCATGTGAACGCAATAATTCTCAGCTGATTTTGGAAACTGACAGTTGACAACGACAGATTACTGATTAATCATATTTTGTTTACAAACAATTTGTGTATGTACTACGTACTATGTAGTGCATTTTATTATTAGGTAGGTAACAGAGTATGTGTACATTCTGGATCTCTCATCTATTATGTAGTATGTAGCGTTGAAAAAAGACTACACGGAGAAATTCATTATATCAGTTTATCGAGGTTTATATATAACATAACAAATTCTGAACATAGAAATTCTATGTTAATTATATGATAGAATTAAGAAAGTAATATTTTGATGTCTATTAATAAAATAATCAAATCGAGAATCAAATCTTACAGCTTCCATTTGAGTCAATAATAATTATATTATTCTACTTCGTACAAATACTCCAACATCCAACAAAATCAAGAAAAATTTAAATTATTTGGTTCAAAAGAAATATCAATTGACGCCATATTCACACAAAACATAAAAACAACGTGAAAAAAAGTAACGGCATCGGCAGTGTATTTTCTGCATATCTACACCAAAAGTTAAACGCCGAAATTTGGCAACGCGTTTGCTTTTAAACCAATCGCGTCCCTGCTTTAGTGCTGCATTTTACGCGATCTACGCACGTGCGACGCCGCCATCACAATTCCGAAACAGAATTTTGCACTCTCCTGATACTAACGTCTAGCCGCTGACGGTAATTGACTATCCATATGGTATTATTATTGCTTCACATGGCCCGTCGCTCGCTTCGCTCGCTACGGGGGCTCAGTCAACAAAAAACTAACCAAGTACTAACCAAAACTAACTCAAGGCTAACCCAAAATTTAGAATTCTCGTTTTTTATTAATTTACCTTTTTTACTTAATTTTGGAATAGCACTTGGTTAGTTCTTGTTGACTGAGCCCCGTAGCGAGCGAAGTGAGCGGAGGGCCATGCAAAGCCATAATAATACCATATGGATAGTCAGTTACCGTCAGCGGCTAAACGTTAGCGTCTCCTGATGAACATGGTTAGCGAAACGCGCGTCACGTCGGGTGCAAAATTATAGGTGGGTATTGTAGATAAAACTGTGTTGTAAAGCATAATTACTGTAATATTATATTTTAAGAATACTTCTACAACCAAATTAAAAAATAACTTTATAATAGCTTTTTTGCTGTATTGCTTATTTGTAATAAGTATGAGAAGCAGTTAATAACTTTTACAGAGTAAGTATGTGGGTTTTATAAGACTCGGCTTGCAGTAAAAATGCTTACAGATTATTGGAAACTATAGAGCAGTGCAAACAATTCTATACGCATTTTTTTATTACCACTAAAGATTATTAGTACGAGCCTTTTTAGATCATTTACAGGCTTAGACGACTATATGAAAATCGATCTCTCCTATTGGTCGATCCGCATTATCCTCCGCTCGCTGCGGGGGCTCAGGAAAAGAAAACTAACCAAGTACTAACCCAAGGCAAATCAAGAAAAAACCGTTTAGAAACATAATCTTAAAAAATATAATAAAAAAGCAACGAAATTTGAACCCGGGCCTTCCAGGTGAGACCCAACCATCTAAACCTCTGGACCACAACAGCTCTTGCGACAGACTGATTGCATCACGAAGACATATTGTAATACGAGATGGATCGACCAATAGGAGAGGCCGATTTTCACATAGTCGTCTACGCCTGTAAAGGATCTTAATCTCTTAATAATAAAGCTAAGATAGGAACCTTATGATTTTGTATTTAAAGTTTTTTTTATCTCCAAAGGTAAAGGCTCTAGGTGGGTGCCAAAATACCCTGTACAGGGTATCCCAAATTCGAGCCTCATCATTAGGATCTCGAAAACTAGAAGAGATACCAGGTCGGTTAAACGGAGGCATAAACAAAACGAATATTCCCGATTTAATTTCTAATTTTTATGACTCTATTTGAGTAGATATAACAAAATATATTTCAGTTTCTCATTGCTACTTTTTCTGTTCTACAAAAAGACGTTATCAGATTTTCAAACCGACGTTTATTCTTTGAGCTGCCATCATCAGCTTTGTTTTTTTAAATACGGCCGGGATTTGTTATTACGGATTTTAAGAACTTCTAAGGTCCCAAAACCAATGATGTATCGCACTTACATATTCGAAAAATTCATATTAAGTCATTTTCCATAAGAACTCATTTGTTCCAGAAAAACAGAAAATAGATTTTTAATAGGATTTAAAAAAACGTTTTTTTACGAATTAACGGATTCCATAAAGAAAGCTAAAAACATAAAAAGTGGTTAATAAATAATATAATTAAAGTGTCAACCCTCAACCCTAGGCTATATTTTTAGCGATTTACCTAAGTAAATAGTTGTGTGGGGTTAGATTTGGAACAAATAATAAATGTCACATTCTCACTGTTATTTTTTTCTGATTACAAGATGGTGTTGTCAGATTTTCAATCCGACGCGACGCGACGGTTAGTCCTTAAACAGCCATCATTACATTATTTATTTTTTAAAATACGGCCGTGGATTTTTTTATATCAGTTTTTAAGAGCTTCTGATGTGCCAGAACGAATGATGTATCGCAATTTTTCGACAAAAATCATTTTAATGATTTCCTAGTAAGATCTTACCAGAAATCTGTTTTCTGCCTCTCTAACCTAAGAGTTCTTATGAAAAATGCCATTAACATGATTTGTTTCGAATAAGTGCGATACATCATTGGTTTTGGGACATTAGAAGCTCTTTAAAAATCCAGGGCCATATTTGAAAAACAAAGTTAAACATGGCAGCTCAAAGACGAAATGTCGGTTTGAAAATCCGACAACACCATCTTGCAGAATAGAAAAAGTAGCAATGAGAATGTGAAATTTATTTTAGTATATCTAAGTATTCAAATAGAGTCATAAAAAAATAAAAGTAAAATCGCGAGTATTCAGTTTTTTCCGAAAATCTCCGAAAGTATTCGGAATTTTAAAACTTTTAAGGAGGCATTTTAATTAGCATAAAATGGCGCAACTTTGCCTCCATTTAACCCACCTCGTATCTAGTTTCCAAGATCCCAATGATGAGGCTCGAATTTGGGACACCCTGAACATACTTACCTTTTATATTTTCCCAGGAAAAAGTACGCACTTTTTCTCTCAATTTTGTCACACCTACTATTCCTTATACAAACTATTCAAGTCAATTACTTATATAAGTTATCCTGCAAACCGACTCTTCAATTAATAATTATTGTTATCTTATTGAATATGAGTACAGGACGCCATCCATCGCCAGCGTAAAAACTAAATGAAAATGTTCTAAAAAGTAAATAGTAAATGGAAGTTTAACATTAAACGAACGTTCTGCAATTTTCAGTAAAAAAAAAATTCGTGGCACGTTCATGTGTCAAATATTAGCAAAATGTTTCTTTAACATTCTTATAGTACTTCTAAGGCAAACGAATTTTGTGACAAATTAACGAAAATTCTCAAGGTCCTTTTAAAGTACTCATGCATGTTCCTTTGCATATTGACGTTTAGGAGTGCCAACAAAATTAATATTAGGTTTTTATTTTTATATTGCCTATACAAAACTAGTACATTACAAACAGATGTTAAAAAACGTGATACCTATTATTGCTCATCTGGCAGGAAACGTACGTACATAATAATATAAATGGAATATCACAAATAAATGAATTTGTTGACGTAAAAAGAACGTTTCAAAACCACCCAGTAACGTGCTACCTGCGAAACTTATAAAACATGAAGGCAAAACTGCTTTAAATATTCTATTAATTAGCCAGGCTTAGCTAGATGCAGCTCAACCATTAAAATAATAACATAATTTAAACCACTGAACTAGTAAGCTCGTTTCTCTTTAATTCTAAATTAGTTGTAGACTCGGGCTGGGATAAATAACTGCTCTAAGTTTATCCAAAACATGGTGATGATAATTAAATAAAGCATTGATCGCAATCTAATAAAGCATGAAAGAACTGCGCTTAATTAAACTGCTATAAAACCAACCGGTGAATGACATCCGATTACATCCTATTACATCAAAAAGGATGCGATTTAAAAGAATGATTTGTCTTGCTATTGTTGATGTCTCGCCCTTTAATTAAAGGAAAAAGCCATATATTTGTTTTTGTCTTACATTTGGTAATAAATATATTTGACTTTACAAATAGTAGCTAAATTATAAAAATAATAATATAAAAAAAAAATCCCCAAAAATGTTACCGGAAAAGAAGCGGAAAAAGTTTCAGTGGAGTAGTAAAGTTAGGTATTAGGTTTCCAAAATACTCCATGTTATAAAATTACGAACTAGAGTTACACACTACTTGCAAAAAGGAACTAAAGATAACCACTTAGATATAATTAGTTTAGTCGAGGATTTGACGTATTTGCACTCTTTTGTCCATTCTATTTAGAGTACATGAGAAGATTTACCTTCGGATAGATGGTTAGGTCATATTTAAACCAAACAAATATTTTAGAGAGTGCGCTCATATAACTGTTGATATTTTAAGAGCAACTCATGAAAATATCACTGCTTAGTTATTAGTTTCGCTTCTGTATTGATTTTTACCATTTAGGTTTACCTGCATTTAAACTTATACTAAGATTGACAACAAGGCCCGAACTTCAGCTGGATTCGTGCCAGCAGTTGCTTGCCGGCCGATACTAACTATGGAGGGAACAGAATGAACCTACTACCATAATACACTTGGAGAATAAATGCAATAAAACTACTATAACAGTCACTAGGGGTGGGCAAAATAATCGACTAATGATTTTTTAAAAACGATTAAACAAAAAACAATCAATTAGGGGAGAAATGTGGCCGAGTTTACTAGTTATTACAAAAAGAAACAAAATAACTTCCATAAACCATGGTAGGTACTCAAACAGACAAACAACAAAAGGTAATTTACTAAATCGTTGGAATATTACCGAGCAGAGGCGGAGGGATTGACGGTCACGTGATTAGCATCATAAAGATTTCGCTCTATTATTTTTTAATAATTTGCTAACAAACCCATTTGAATAAGTACTTATTTATTAAATACATAATACGATAGTTTATAATGATAAACAGAATAAATTATTCGAAGTAGAGAGTCATGAGCAAAGCAAGACCAAGACCAAGACTTGCAGGAACTTGGTATTGGTCTTGTTCTTGCACATAGATTCTTGGTCTTGGTTTTGCAAACTAATAAGCTATCATTTTCTTGGTCTTGATCTTGATCTTGCAGCAAGAGTCTTGCAAGTCTTGCTTTTAAATAAGGCGTAAATTAAAAAAAAAAATAATATGAGACTGTTTAGAATCCGATTTCCGTATGCTCCGCCCTTACCATTGTGTAACTAAAAATCTGAAATTTTCGAAAACATAAAAATCTAACAATCAAACATTTACCAATACCACACCAATTATCATCTACTAATTAAAAATCGTGTGTTAATAAAAATATGTGCAATGTTTGGTAGCCATGCACCAAGACACTAGCGTCTCGCCGTTTAAGGGAAGCCTCATCCCGAACTCCGCTCGACAATGTTGTTTACACATTTTTCACTTCATGCGTTTTGTATAACACTTTTCGAGACAAGCAGGAATGTGTGAGAGATTGACTCAAGTGGTAAAGCTAGCGTATTTATATAGAACGTTCGAAGCCCGGACCTTGCAAGTTTTTTTTTTTATTGGATTAGTTAGTTTTTTGTATTTTTTTTTGCGTTAGTTTTTGTTGGTTGCACCCTCCAGCGAGCGGAGGGCATTGTATGAAGTGAAAATGTAAAAATACAAATGTGAACATTAAACAACGCATGTAGCGCCATAAACTGTGCCGTTCGGCAGAAGTCGGGTTCACGGCCCCCTTAGCGGCGAGACGCTAGTCACCAAGACCTGCCTCGGCTGCTAAAATCTCATTATTTTCACGTTGTCACCTGGCCAAATAGTACGTTATTGGTTCGACGCCAATTCAACCTCAAAACTGGAACTATTTTCGGCTGAAATTAATGTAGTGTTATATCTCTCAGGATTGCAGAGAATTTTGGAAATAAAGTGCCGCACAACTCAGCACAAATGACGTCCGACTTCTATAGGTGCTCAAAGTGCTAAAAATTGTAAAAACAGTATAAGTTTTTAAAAAACTATATTTAAAAACCATTTTCGAATTCAGCAGATCCGAAAGTATAAGGATCAAAAAACGTTAATTCCCAGAAAAAGTAAAAAATCGATTTATCGATATAAAATTTTCGTTTATACCTTGCTTCGAAAATCAAAAAAATTTAAAATCAACGAAAATGTGTTTACTAACCAACTTACGAGCGTAGATGACGAAAAAAATATCAGTTTTTCTCCAGTCGATCTGGATTTCCAGCTTTTTACAAACATTTCGCGAAAAAAAGTTCAAAACTGCACACCTTCAAAAAATCGTCATTCAATAGAGCAGAAATGAATCTAATAATCTTGAAATTATCGGGTTTTTATATTGTATTTTATATTTTCTATAGGCGCTCAAAGTTGAGCTAAAATTGTAAAAAACCGTACAATTTAAAAAAATAATAATAATATTTCGAGAACTGACCGTTTCTATAGAAAACGGTTATCATTTTCGAATTCAGCGGGTTCGAAAGTATCAGTATCGAATCAGAAATTGTTATTTTTCCAAAAAAATTGAAAAATCGATTTGTCGATATAAAATTTTCGTTGCCTTCCCTCGAAAAATGTTAAAATCAATGAAAATGTGTTTACTAACTAACTTGATAGCGTAGATGACGAAAAAATTATCAGTATTTCTCTAGTCGATCTGGACTTACAGTTTTTGACAAAAATTTCTCGAAAAAAGAGTTGAAACTGAGACCCTCAAAAAATCGTGATTCAAAAACAATTAAATACGATAGGTAACTGCGATTTACGCTGTTCAATAGAGCAGAAGTGACTATAAAAATCTTTTTTCTATAGGCCCACAAAGTTATGCTAAAAATTGTAAAAAAAGTACAATTTAAAAAAGTAATAATACTATTTCGAAAACTAACCGTTTCTATAGAAAACGGTGATCATTTTCGAATTCAAAAGTAAGTATTGGATCAGAAAATGTTATTTTTCAAAAAAATTAAAACATCGATTTGTCAATATAAAATTTGAGAGAAATTGCTATAAATCTTGAAACTTCTTTTGCAAGTAAACAAAAAAAAAGATAGCGGTGCCTCAAAGTTTGTATGGCCGGGTTAACATTTCTTTGAAAAAACGGTTGCTATATCTCCGAGAATTTTCGAAATTTTTTTAAGATACATTGCGGCACAATGCAGCACAGTAATTCTTTTTTACTAATAATAACTCTATCCTATTGATTTTATTTCAAAAAAATTGTGCAAAATTTGTACGACCAAATGTTAGGCAAAATCAATATATTCCAGATCTTATGTAAATTATGTAATTATGAAAATAAACTCATATGCAGTTTTTAGGCCACACGCTATCATGGAAAATTATGGGTAATTTTGATGTACTTGTGGTATTTTACATACGATAATTCGTCAAAGTCAAATTTAAAACTTGACAATACAATGAATGACATGCACTTTTTACTGTTCACTATTTCAAACATTTCGATTGTGTTATTAATCATTTTTATATTCAGATTTGTTCTTGAAATGTAAATTTTTCTATGTTCTTTCAACTTCGTTGGAATCATTATTTAATTGTCACTTGTGCCAAATTTTATTTTGGGACCGGGACTGAAGCGGTCCTATTATTGCATATTCAATCTTCTCACATTCATTTCAGATTGAAGTTTTTTTAATGGCAGTGGCACACACACAAAAAATAGATCCTATGGCGCTCGACGAGCGGTGTGTGCGCGCGAAGATGTTGATTATCATGGTTCTTGAATAGTTGTAGGTTGTAATTAGGGGGAAACAGATGTCTGTTCTTGTAAAGCGATGTTCTAGGTGTTTCCAGTTGTACAACGAACTGGTGCGCTCGTTCCGTCTGTGGCGACTGTCTGACAGGCGTTGCTAAGGGCAAGATGAGGCGAGCCAAATCCTGGGAACATCTTCCGTGAAAGTATCTATAAAACAGGGATATCTCGGCCACATGTCTGCGATGTTCCAGACTATCCAGATTCCGGGTTAACTCCGGGTCGCTGATGAGACGTACAGCTCTCTTCTGAATAGAATCCGACAGCTTTAGGGTCTGCTTTGGTGCGGCACCCCAGATGTGTGAGCAATATTCTAAACACGGTCTTATTTGCGCTTTGTAGAGCAGGAGCAACTGCTGCGGTGTATACCGTTTTTTGTTGCGAAATAGTGCACCAAGTTTCTGGGGGGCTGATTTTGCGTAGCAATGTGGTCATGCCAGGACATATTGCTGTTGACCGAGACACCCAGTAGTCCGACTGACGATGATGAAGGAATGGTCGATCCTGACATAATGATGTCAGGGCTCACCGTATTGGCCCTCTTGGTAAACGTGGCTGCTTGGGTCTTTGCTGCATTGAACGGGACCAAATTTCTGTCGTCTCAAATTTGAACTTTCTCCAGGTCTTGATTAATTGCTGTAATCTACTCCTGTATGCGGTGATAAGTCTCAGTCGCTGATCTAAATTTGGATACAAGGGTACTGTCATCTCCAAAACTGTAAACAGGATTGTTCGTTTCGGTCAGCATGTCATTAATATAGATGAGGAACAGAGTTGGTGAAAGTATTGCGCCCTGAGGCACGCCCACCTTAATGGTGAATGTGTCTGAGATGTGTCCATCAACTGCAACGTGCAGAGATCTGTTCTTAAGGAAACTGGCAAGCCAGTTGTAGATAGAGGCTGGCAGTCCGAAGGACGGCAGTTTGTTGAGCAATCCGTCATGCCAAACTCTGTCGAATGCCTTCGAAATATCTAACGCAATCGCTCGAGACTATCCTTAGTTCTCAATTGCCCTACTCCATATATGAGTGACATAGGCCAATGTATCTCCTGCCGATCTCTCTTTGCGAAAGCCGTATTGATTATCGCTGATTATCTGTTGTTCTCGAGGTACTTGAGTAGTTGCTGATTGACTACACGTTCCATGACTTTGGAGATTATCGAAAGCAAGGCAATTGGGCGATAGTTTGAGGGCTTGATTTTCTTGTTTTTTTTGTTGGAACAGCTTGCACTCCAGCGACTTTCCAAGAACATGGGTATAAGTATCTTTTTTCGGTAAGACAGATAAAATAGTCTAGAAAAAAAGGGGTGTTAGTTCGTTGGCGAAGTTCTTTAACTCGATGGCAGGTATTTCGTCCGGTTCTGATGCCTTTTGCATATCTAGTTCTTTTTGTTCGATATGGTGGGGAGAGCTTTGCCTTGGGGGACGTCTAAGGTAAAGTGCGATGAAAACATTTTGGCGAGCATGTTTGCCTTTTCCTTGGCTGTAGTCGCCGTGATGCCACGTCTGTGTTATCATATAAAGTCGGACTTGCCGCTGCTGCAGTTCGACGGCTGAGGGGCAAACCCTACAAAAACAGGTGGCGGCGAAGGCCGTCAGTAGCAATAGTTTTGTTTTTAACTGTTTTGATAAGGGCTGAGTGAAAGCAAATTTTTTTTATCGCATTCTTTTCGAAACTTATTACCCTGCTGTTGACTATACATGTACGGGTACCTAATACTTTGCTTCATCTCAAATTGATATTGAGTATGAAAAAATATAAGTTATCAGTTGTTGCATTATTTTTTTCAATGACGCCACGACACCTACAATGTACATATTATACACGCTCGAATATAGTACTGAAAAACAAAAAAATGTTTAGAATGAAATTTAGAGAGCTTATAGATGAGGCTTTATGAATCTTGGTGGCTTTCTATAGCTTTTTGTTTCCGTCGAATTTTGTTAATTTTTTATGTAAGTATTTTAGCACTTTTTCAATCCGTATCTTAAATTTTGTAATATAAAAATATTTCTCTTTTAAAGATCGCCATCTCCCTCTGCTTTTCGGCGAAATTGCTTTCTCCCCGGTCCACTTTAAAACTACCTTCTTTCGAAGTTTTGGGTCTTTCTTACAATAGAAATGTCAGGGTCAACAATGAAAAGCAGATATAAGGTAGGAATGTAAAGATATATTAGGGTGAATGTGTCATTCGCAAGAATTATAAATTAAGTAAAGATCAAATTTTTTCGAACTATAGGTTTTAAAGTCTATTCAAAAAAACCTAGTCCTTTCTTGATTTGAGTGAAACTGGATTTCCTTTATTACATTTATTATTTTTGTTATTTATTCCTAACGATTGACATTGATATTTATTTCTATAAGGGTTGATAAAATACTAATGGATTTATTTGGATCTATAACATAGGTACAGGGGCTTCGGGAAAATTTCCATAATATTCTCGGAAAAGTGGACACACCCCTCCCCCCTCTCGCCGCTACATGTATAGCATAATAAGTTCTATAACCAAAATGTCTACTATTGGTTTGAAAACCACTTGCCAAACATTGTTCCTAATGTATATTTTCCCATGTTCCTCAAATTATTTTTGGCTCATATTTCCAGTTATAACCATGAGAAAGTTTCGTGAGATAAATAATCGATTATATAATCAGTTAATAGCAGAATCTCCCATTGATCAAATACTTTTTTTTAAACTTGAGTACTGATTAAGAACTGCGTATAACGCTATCGATAGTCAATTCAAATTTCCAAGTGGATTATTGCTATTATGCTCATTGAATAGTTTTTAATGTAAGTATTGGCTTAAAAATTGGTCATTACCTAAGTTGATATACTATCGTCTGGTGAATTAAAAAAGTCTGAAAAAGTACTTACTAAGTTTTAAAATGAACAGATTTGAAATTTTGTTAGTTCTATCTCTTCCCGACTCGCAAATATGTAGATGGTTCAACTATCGTCGATATGACGCAGCTATCCAAGAAAGTTGCTAAAAAACTTTAATTTCGATATTCGATTAATTCAATTAATCGAAATTTTGGTTAATCGATTATATGCCGATTAATCGAAATGAATCGGTTATTTCAGATAATCGAAAATCGGTTACGTATTATTTTTGATATTCGTCTCACACCAAATCTTATTTGAAAACTCGATTTAGTAGTTGTACCAATTATTGCCGACCATAAAGGTATGAATCGAGGCATGAATGATATTTTGATTAAATGGTCTTTTATCTTGATACCTGGACATGACATGACCAACTTAGCAATATGGTATTTTAAAATTCTAGAAGCATTTATTTATTTTAATTTAATGCCCCTTTTGATACGGTCACGTCGCTCCAGATAATGTAGAATAATAAATCAATGTAAAATACCAATTATAAAGACACACTTCATGAAGTAAAAGTAGGAAACTTTAATATATACTGATGCAAATAGGTATGCACTTAATATATAATTTGACATATTTGATTTAAACAAATGTCTGATTTAACAGTGTGTTAATATTTAATAGCTGATAATCTTTAATAAAGTATGATTAGAGGCACTAAAAATAACGATTCGATTAACTTGTAATAGTTACTCCGTTAGAATTTAATTCACAATGCCTTTATGGCATGGATGGAACAAGTTTATTGGGATGATTTAGGTTAGCTCTCTCCCCTTAATTCTACTTTATTTTGCGGTCTGAAATGTTCGTACTAGATTTTTACATTATTAAAGTTTAGCCGCTATCAAATATTTATTAATAGTATTAACACAGTATTAAATTAGAAGTGCTCTATAGGGTTTAGATCACGACTTTTTATGCGTGATGCCCAAGCGAACACATTACTGTTTGCCAAATGAAAGAACCCGGACGAAAAGAATGCGGACAAAAAATGTCTTCGCATATTTAGATGCTGCCACATTTTTTTCCCAATAATCCTAATTTATTTTCTGTCTAGTTTCCTATAGTGAATTTACATATTTAAATTTCCTACTTGAATACTTAATTTTGTTATTTTCCTTAATACTACTGTCTTCTATTATTTACTATTTTATTTACACAGGGAAATACGGAATACTATAATATTTGTAATATTTATATTTTATTCGCCTTCAAGCTATTTAAAATACGCGACAATAGGCAACAGTGCGACGTTTACTTGGTTTTTAGCGGGAGGCAGATTCGTGATTGGTCGCAGGATATATTAAATACACTTTGACCCTAGACCAACACCTAATTTTTTTTTACATATTTTAAAATTTCGGCAGCGACTTGCTTTAGCCATTGGCGTGGAAATTGCCGATGCCGGACTGTGTGGTTATTTATATTATTTGGTTTGTACGGTCTGGTGATATATAGGTTTTGTCGATTTTGCAAATTCTCTTTTTTCACTAGAAAGGGGGTGTCCTATAGAGTAGTTTAAGCCAAAAAAGTCGGAAGATCCGCTACATTTGAACTGAAAAATGCCCTCAAAGTTCGAGTTTTGACACAAATTTTCAGCACCACTTCACAAAAGCACTAGAAATATAGACAAAACACATCTCAACATCAATTGTCGGGTGAAAATATTAACTAGGATACATTTGCGTCGAACGAGAGACCTACGTTTTGTTCCGGTCCTAATTTAAAGCGACGCATAGCCCCATTAGACAAAATTAAATTTTACTTGTAAATATTAGAGGTGGGTAACTCGCGAGTGAGTTAACTCGAAGAGTCAACTCGTTTAAGGTAGTCACTGAGCTGCTCAACTCGTTATTATTTCCATGACTCTCAACTCTTTCGTATGTTCGTGTATGGAACGACCGACGAGACGGGTCAAGTAGAGATAGGCCTTGAGTCGACTCGGTGTTTTGGCTCCCTCGACTCGTTTTTATTTCCATGACTCTCGACTCTTTCGTGTGTTTGTGTTTGGCCCGACCGACGTAAAGGGACAGATAGGGATAGGCCGGTAGTCCACTTGGTGTTTTGGCTCATAAATATGATTTGGGTCATGGGATCATGAGATTCGAATCATTAAAATAAGCCCATCTGCCCAGCATTAGATTAGTTTTTTCAAATTTTATTGATTAGGAAAAATAGATACCTGAAAGTTTTTGATATTGGTATGAAGTATAGATATGAATATAAATGAAACATGCGATTTAAGAATCTTCGTGTCGTCTTGATTGATGTTCTTGTGCCTGTTTCTTTTCGTAATCGCTTAAGTAGATAAATAACCCTTTTCCATACTTGATTAGAATAATGCCGGATTATATTAATCAATTGAGGCGAATATCTGCCAGAGAAACGACTTTATTGGTGATAAAAACAAACTAATATTTTCTCTTACAGAGAAAATAAGAATTAAACCAACAAAATATAGATAATATAAATTAAAACAGAATAGTTATAATCAAATAACTCATTAACAGGAGGAATCAAATCGAATAGAAAATGACCGAATACCTATTATTTAGATCTGAAAAATGAGAATTCCAAATTCAAGTGAAAGAGCGCGCTTTCGCTGTACAACTCA
>JAEQML010054296.1:0-38419 GCA_016904865.1 Pissodes strobi | reverse complement strand
AACCGTATTAAATACTCTGATGTGCAGAAGACGTTTCCGGTCTTCAGTGCCTTAAAGATTAATCGACAGCTCAGCCATGTTGGGCATAATACCCAAGAAATGATTAAAACTGATACTACCTTAGCCACGATCTTCCATGGCTTGTTATTACAACGCGAGGCGTTCTCAGAAGCACTTAAAATGTTGGCTGCCAAGCATCCTAGCGCGGCTGTAGATATTCAAAGCATTTTTATGGACTCTCAGAGTGCCTTTAGATCATTGTCCAATGATCTTCTTCAATATACTTGTGATAGGCGGGCTGAGGTGATCGAGTTGCGTAGAAAGGCCTTTAGGCCACGTAATGATTATGTTGCATCCCTCCTTGAAGATATTTCTTAGAGAAGAGCCTTTAGCCGATCTTGTGAAACAACATTACCAGTTTTTTCCGGTTTCCCTACCGGCAAGAGCTCCATCAAGAGGCAGTTCTTTTCACCCAGGACCGAGTTCTTCAATCAATCATAGTCCAAGGCCCTACACTAGTTCCACCTCGTTGCGGAGGAAAAAAGCCCCTTGAGGTACAATCAGGAAGAGATGTCTACAAAATTTCCCCGGGACAGAGCATGCACGTAGATATAAACGTCCATTTGACCGGCATGGATCACAAGGCACATTTTCCGACAGAAAACGCCAAAAGAGAAAGTGACTATCCCTCCACCTTCAGAGGGGGGCAGCTAGCCAACTTTGTAGACGCATGGAGGGCAGCAGGGGCTCCCAACAGTCTTTTAAAAATAATTTCAGGTTATTCGATACCTTTTGTGAAACGACCTCCTCTGGTCATTTTTTTTCCGCTCCAGTGCTCAACCGATTTGCTTTCCCGGACCTCGATCATGAAATCGCATGCATGCTGCACCAGAAGGTGTTGGAACCATCCGTTCACCATTCAGGTTTCCTTTCTCGAATGTTCACGATTCCGAAAAGCGACGGAGGCTTAAGACCGACTTTCAATTTAAGGCGGTTAAACGATTTTATTTCCCCGAGAAAATTTCGTTTAATAAGTCGTCAGGCAGTTCCCAATTTTATTCAAAAGAACGATTACTTGGTGAAGCTGGATCTGAGTCAGGCATATTTTCATATTCCGATCAAGGCCTCGCACAGGAGATTTCTTTACCTAGTATACCGTCGAAAGAGTTTTGCCGATGACTTGTCTGCCATTCGGCTTATCAACTGCCCCAATAACATTTGCTCGGATCTCCAACTGAATCGCAAGCTGTCTTCGCAACCAGGGTCTTCGGGTAATTGTCTATTCAGAAAATTTTCTATTGGCTTATCGGGACCAGGACATTCTCAATCGTCACGTTTTAACAGCAGTCTCTTTTCTGCAAAATCTAGGTTGGGTTGTGAACCTCAAAAAATCCATTTCAACACCCAAGACTTCATGCGAGTTTCTAGGCCTAAATTGGGATACTGTCCAGGACAAAGTGTCTGCCCCAAAGGAAGATAAAGTTATTGAGAAAAGATATGCTATTTCTGCTTCGCCGTCGGCAATGGAACTGGATCACTGCAGAGAGGATTCACGAAAAACTGAACTTTGCCGGGCTGGCTATTCCTTTGGGAAGCCGAGGAAAAAGTTTTTAATTTCAAGCGCAACACTGAAAGAGCTTCAATGGTGGCTGCAACATCTTCATCACGCCTCTCCTCTTCTTCCGAGAAAACCTGAGGTTTTTCTGACGTCAGATGCCTCAAGTACGGTTTGGGGTGCCCAGGTGGGAGATTGGCTTGTGGAAGGTTCGTGGAAAGTTCACCAACAGTCATGACATGTGAATGTGAAAGAGTTATTTGCCGTTTTTGCGGCTGTAAGAGTTTGTTCGCAATCTCTGGCAGGAAAGACAATTCTTGTTCAATCGGACAATCGCACAGTCGTTTCCTACATCATACGCAATCAGGGGGGAACAAGATCGGCAATTATGACGCAGATGGTGAAACGTCTTTTTACTCAAGAAAGGGGAATGCAATTAATCGTCCAGTATATACCAGGTGTTCTAAACGATGTTGCAGACAGCCTTTTCCGGCAAAAAGGTAAGCGGATTGGCACATCTTCCGGATTGCAGCTCAAGAAATATACAGAAAATGGGAAAAACCCGAGATTGATCTGTTTGCTTCCAGCGCCTCGAGAGTGGTAAAGAAATACGTCTCGAGGGACGTCAGGGATCATCGAGAGTTTTTCGTGGAAGCGTTCAGCAGAATATGGTATTTTTCCCTGGCATGGGTCTTTCCCCCTCCATCTCTCATTCCTCGAGTCTTGAGCCACCTCAATATAGCTCAGGGAATATACATCTTGATCGTTCCAAAATGGGACAAAGTATTTTGGTCCCGTGCACTAGCTCCGCCGTATCAATTACGGAACTTTCACCACTTATTGTTGGATGCTCGAACAGGAAACCCTCTACTCCAGTCTCAAGCTATCATTTTGGAGGCCTGGAAGATACGGGGTCGTCCAGTATCACAAAAGACTGGAATAAAGAAGACATAACTTTATTGGAGAAGGCGTGGAGAAAATCCACCCTACAACCTTATTTTGCCCCGTGGAAGCGATGGCTCTCGTGGTGTAAAACTCACAATAAGATGCCTGGTGACCCTGGGCCAGAGACTCTTGCTTAGGATTTATCCTATCTTCATAGAGTCAAAAAACTATCTCCTTCTACAATTAAGGTTCATAAATCTGTTGTTGTTACTTTGGCCAATCCTTTTTCTACCAGCATGTTATCATCTAGCCCCCTGGTCAAGCATATGCTTAAAGCCATTGATATTTCGAAGCCATCCAGCATAACAAATTTATCTGGTCGATTGATACGTTGATTACCTGGATGAGACAGGAAGAAGTTGATGAGTCTAGTATCTTTCAAGTTTCACGCAGATTGGCATTAATTCTGCTTTTAGCATCGGCACGTTTTGTATCCACGATCTAACTCTTCTCTGTGCAGACCAGGAGCATATATCTGCAAATAAGAATTCCGTATGTTTTTGGCCAAGGTTTGGATCCAAAACAGATAAGGTCAATCACCGACAATCTGGGTGGAAGTTGACAAATAAAGAAAAGGCTCTTGATCCAGTCTTCTGGGTACATAAACTGCTGTCGGTGAGTGCGAGGCGAAGAAAATCTCGGGAAGGTCTTATTAACCTTTTAATCACCACACGAGGTCGAGTAGGTGCTGCTTCGCGGTCAGTAATTGCTGGCTGGGTGAAAACAGCTCTGGCTGCATCAGGGATAGCATTTTCTCCACGTAGCGTTAGATCCGCAGTGGCATCAGCCAGAATGGAACTTAATATGCCTCTGGATTCTATTCTCAAGTGTGGCAATTGGTCGGGGGATCAGAATGTGTCAAGTTCTTGTCGACTTACTAAGTAATAAATGAGAAGGTACTGACAAGATACTCAACGAGGCGCGCTGCGTGGCGTAGAGAGGGGGTCACGGAGCGAAGAGAGATGGAGGCAGCTCGAGCTTAGACGACTTGAATAAGGGAACCAAAGGTAAGAAGTCACATGCAAAAGGGCAGAAACAGGTAAGGTATCTCATTAGGATCAAGCCTAGGCAAGACCTAAAAATAATCGTTTTTATCCCTTCTGGGGAAAAGCGTTTGATATTATAAATTTTTTTTTTCGAATTTTAACGATACTACCTTTTCATCGGAGGTTCGATTAAAATATGCCGAATCTTTTGTAACAAATGTTCCTAATATAGAGAAGAATAGGCCAAATGTCATTATCGTCCCCTGTCCCTACCCACTAAATTCATTGTTATTATCTGCATTATTATAGCAATACATCATTTGTTGCTTCCTTATACTTGTAAATAGTGCTATACATTATTAAAAGCCGAAATTTGTTAGTATCTTCCGATAATAAGTGACTATTAAATACTGAAAATGTGTCCAGACTTTTGCACGTCATTACCTTCTTCTAATGCGATTTTTTTGGGAACATAGCCCATTTGGCTAATCTCGAGCTGGGATCTTTGATAGTCAAAAGATATTTTAAAGGTCGATGGTCAGTTATAATGGTAAAATGAGTTCCCGTGAGATATACTTTATATGTTTTCACAGCGTAAACTACAGCTAAGCATTCTCGCTCTGTCGCACTGTATCTTCTTTCTGCATCATTTAATGTTTTGCTGGAATAACATATAGAGTGCTCTATTCCCTCATGTATTTGCATAAGAATGGCCGCTACTGAGGTGGCGCTAGCATCTGTGTTCACTATAAACTCCTTCTTGAAATCAGGGTATCTCAAAATAGGCGGTGTGATCAGTGCTTCCTTAAGGGTAACAAAGGCATTGTCTTGTTCCTGTCCCCAATGATATTTAACATTTTTCTTCGTAAGGGACGTTAGCGGGTGGCTAATTTTTGCAAAGTTCGGCACGAACTTCCTGTAAAATCCACATAATCCTAAAAAAGCTCTAATTTCTTTCACATTTCGGGGGTTCGGGTATGCTTTGACAATTCTCGTTTTATCAGGATGGGTGGTATATCCTCCTTCCTTTATAATATGCCCTAAATATTCTGCTTCTTGCTGTAAGAACCGACACTTCGTCGGCTTAAACTTTAAATTGCTCTAGCTCTCATCTTTTCAAAGACATGCCTGAGTCATTGTAAATGGGTATCAATGTCTTTTGAAAATACTAATATATCGTCAAGGTATACTAGGCACTCGGTAAAGGTTAATTTCCCTAGTATATGATTCATCAACTTACTCCATGTCGCAGGGGCATTCTTTAATTCCATGGACATCCTAAGAAAATGATAATGGTTCTCAGGGGTTGAAAATGCAGTTTTCTCCTGGTCATCTGGATGTAACGTTACTTGGAAGTATCCAGATGCAAGATCCATCGTGGAGAAATACTTGGATCCGGCAAGTAGGTCAATAGTCTCATGAATGTTAGGAAGAGGAAACTAATCTGTCTTCGTAATGGCATTTAATAACCTATAATCTATGCACAGTCCGAGTCAATGAACTGTTTGGCCTTCCCTCGTAATTTCAACCGAGCTATAGCGACTTTCTGCTGCACAGTCCAGCTGGCGATTAGGGAGGTTTCCTCAATGGTTGACAAAAATTCTTCTATGCTGCTCATTCCTTCG
This sequence comes from Pissodes strobi, assembly GCA_016904865.1. Classification (NCBI taxonomy): domain Eukaryota; kingdom Metazoa; phylum Arthropoda; class Insecta; order Coleoptera; family Curculionidae; genus Pissodes; species Pissodes strobi. The sequence goes on along the minus strand of JAEQML010054296.1, from coordinate 33,308 downwards.
TAGACTGGCACGGATTCTATCCCCATAATGATATTCGTGATTGTCTGCACGACAGGGGATGCTGTATTGTTTTCTGGCATTTTCCTTGATTTTTCTGACTGGTACTGGCCAGGAAAAATATTTTTCCAAAAAAAAAAAAATTAAATTTCTTCAATTAAATCGGGTACCCTGGCCCGACCGTCACACCACGTTGTCGGACGGCATGTTTATGCTTAAGCTCAGGCCGAAATTCTCATGTGAAAATATTGTTTTGACCGTGCGACGTTGTCACGTGCAGCAGTCACATTTTATTTTATTTTTTTGAATGGACTGGAGCTCAATGTTGCGAAATGTTTTTTATGAGCTTCACTCACTCAAGAGATCAGTTACATTCTACCCTCTCAATATGATCGTTAAAATAAAAGCACGTTGAAGTTTATTTCCCACATTTCCGCGATTGTTGCATAACAAAATCCCAGAATTTTACAAACATTGCAGCCATTAAGTATTAAGGTAGTGACGAGGCTCCATTTTGAGTACACAGAATTGAACAGGTTCAGCACCGCATGTCAAGTCAAATATTATTGCTCAAGACTCGTGCATCAAGATTGGCTTATCGTAGAGCAATACGACCTTAGACTTTTGTTTAATATAGTAAACGGCGACCTGGTGTGGTAATATTTTCATTTATTTTGTAATTGAAAACTATAATCAAAAAACATACGAAATAATCCAATTAACTCTAAATAGTTCAATCGGCGATTGAAATAAATACACGTAAATAAAAAAAAAAACGTTTCGCCACCACACTGCGTCGTTTCTAACTGTATAGATCGTCCTCGGGATCGTCGAAATTGGCCTGGTCGCCGGGCGCCACTGGAGGAGGTGCCGGACCGCCCTGCGCGGGCGCGCCTTGACCTGCTGGGAACCTGTAAAACGGATTTATCTTTATGATTTCCCACATTGACAGACGTGTCAGTTTAAATATTCCTAATAACTTAAATGGTAAAGTGTACTGTCTAATGATTACGAACCTGTTATATCATGGTGATTATGACAGAAAATTTTGTATAAACTAACTCAAGACAATGCACTGTTAGATTTAGGATAAATTGCCGTCCATGGACTGGCAGGCGACTAAGCACAATGCACCCCAAAAAGTGCTAAAGCAATAATGTTTAAAAGTTATTAAGAGCTTGTCAAGTAGTACCTGAAATTGGTGCCAAAACCTCTGGACTGTTGCAACGTTTGTGCGAACATTTCGTACTTGCGAATGTCGTTGTCAGAGACGGAGCGACGCGCGAAGCGCATGGCCTCTTCGAAGTGAGCGCGTGTGATTTCAGGCACTGGATCGTCTTCATCCAACTGTAAAAGAAAGAGACGTTATTTATTTATTTGTTGCTTATGCAACAGTAATCCAATTGCCAATTACAGAACAGGTCTAATTAAAATAATTAACACTGTCACATTGTCAGTCTGTGGAAGAGATTGCCTTACACCATGATTCACTGAATATCTATGTGTTTGGTGATTACAACCTGCCAAACGCAACATGGCAGAATGATGAGTACGGAGTAATGGATAATTGTCCTTGAGGGGATACAACTTTGGCTACTGCACAATCTTTTGGTTATTTAAAATTCTATCAACATAATAATATCCCTAATAATCGTAATATATTTTTAGATTTGGTGTTTTCTAATGTTAGGAAGTTAAACATTGCAAAAGCCACTAATTCTCTTGTTGATTCTAGCATCCATCATGTGGGTTATGAATGTTGCATAGGTTTTGACTTGGCTGGGGTGGATGGGAGTGATCTGGTGTACGATGAATTCTTTTATGATTTTAGAGGTGGTAACTACATAGAGCTTAACAACTTCCTGGCTTCCATTGCCTGGCTGGATTGTCTTGGTGAAGACATTGATTTAGCCACAGTTTTATTCTATGAAATACTTTCACCGGGTATTGCTTGCTTTGTGTCTTTGAAAAGATTCAGGACGTCAACCTTTCCTAAATGGTTCACTTCTGAACTTAGAAGATTAACACATGAGAAAAACGTGTTCATTCTCTTTATATTAAAAATCATTCAGATGCTGATTACATTAGGTTTTCCCGCCTTAGAGCTGAGTGCAAAAGGCTGTCTGATATTTGTTTCAACAACTATATTTGTCGGGTGGACGCTGACTTGAAGAATAATCCAAAATCCTTTTGGAAGTATATTAATGACAAATGATCAGGTCATGGTTTACCTAGCTGGACAAGATATAGCTAATTTATTTATGTCCTATATTCAGACAGTTTATTCTCCTAATTGTGGTCAGCTTCATGTACCTGATAATCCTGTAAATGGCAACATGGGTATAAGTATATATCCTCCTGAGATCTCCATGACTGATGTTTTTGAGGGTATAAGTGTGCTGCCTGATAAGCTCACTGCTGAGCCAGATGATGTCCCTAATTTTCTATTGAAAAAGTGTGTCTGTATTATGGCTGTGCCTTTGTTTATTTTGTTTAATGGCTCTTTGAAGGCTTCTAAGTTTCCGGCTGCTTGGAAGGAAAGCTACGTTGTTCCTATATTTAAAAGTGGTCAAAATGAAAACATAGAGAATTATCGTAGCATTTGCATTCAATCTGCAATACCCAAGCTTTTTGATTGTCTTGTAGCTAAGCAACTCTCTTGGTTGTGTAAAGACTTATTATCAGAATCACAACATGGTTTTTGTAGTAAAAGATCGACGACAACAAACTTACTTTCCTATCAGTCTGATATAATTAGTCAATTGGAAAACCGGAAACAGGTGGATGCTTTATATACAGTTTTCTCCAAGGCGTTCGATCGTATTGTTCATCAGATTCTTTTGGAGAAATTATTGATCTCTGTGGGTTATCATTGTTCATTTGTTGAGTGGATAAAAAATTCTTTGTCTGGCCGAAGTCAAAGGGTCAAAATTGGTTGTCATTTATCTGACACTGTCACAGTGAGCTCGGGTGTTCCTCAAGGTGGCCATACATCGCCCTTACTTTTTAGCATCTTTGTTAATGACATAGCTGCCTGTTTTATGAATAGCAAATGTTAATGTTGGCTGATAACCTAAAATATTGGAAAGTTGTTGATAGCTTGAATGACCAAGCTTTGTTGCAGGCTGACTTGGATCGTCTGCATGGTTGGTGTAAATCAGAATAAACTCCACTTAAACGAGAAAAAGTGTTGCTATATAAGTTTCTCTCGTAAAATGAGCAGAATTGAAGCAAGCTACACTTTGAGTAACCAACCACTTCCATTCGTGATTTGGGGGTCATTTTGGATGAGAGGCTTAGCTTTGTTGAACACATAAACTCCGTTTCTATAAAGGCATCTTAACTTCTTGGCTTTGTCATTAGAAATTGTAGGTATTTTTCCATCGATTCCACGAGGGTTGTTTATTGCAGCTTGGTTATATCCCTGTTGGAATATTGTTCTGTGGTTTGGTCATCCTACTTTCGTATTCATATAGACACATTAGAGAGAATCCAACATACATTTCTAAGGTATTGTGCTTGCCATGCTCACATCATTCTCAACAATCATGATTACTCAGTCATCCAACAGTTATTATCCTTACCTCCACTTAACGTTCATCGTGATATTTCGGGAGCCGTATTTATATATAGGGTCATTCATGGATTTGTTGATTGTCCGGACTTGCTAAGTCAAATTCACTTTAATGTTCCTGTTCGTGTTGTAGGTTTCCATAATACTTTTAACATCCCTTTCCATGGGATTCATAACCCACTGGATAGGTATATGGGATTGCTAAATAATATTAACTGCTATATGTAATATAACTGTGGCACAATTAAAGAAATCCCTGGCTCTATGATTACATTATATATATATTGTTAAGTATTGTTTGCATGTTATGGATTTTTCCTATTGTTGTTTCCAATCTTGATGGCTTTCGTGTTGCAAGTTACAAATGTAAATTCTACACCTTGTATGCTATTTCGTTTGTTCAAAATTATTTTAACCTGTTTTGAACCAATAAATCAGTCTGTGGGCATTTTAATGTGATAATAATTGCGTTGTATCATCCTCCAAAGGGTAATTTTAAACACTTTTTAACATACATACAACAAGCCTCTCACTTTTTTACAGTTGATGGTGATTTTAAAATAGTTTTTAAAGAAAAGGTGACCCAGACAGCTATACTAACTATCGAGCCATCAGCCTTTTTTCAAGTATCTCAAAAATATATGAAATGAGTTTGAAGGATCAGTTAAACTGTTTCTTTCATAAGTATGGACTTCTGTCAAATGCACAACATGGTTTTGTTAAGGGCAGAAGCACTGAGATTGTCCTCGTGATAACAGAAAACACTGCTCGGGCCTAATGATAGATTTTTCTAGGGCTTTTGACACTGTGCATCATCAACTTTTACTAGCCAAACTAACGAGATATGGGATTCGAAGCAAATCGTTATCACCTTTTGCCTCATACCTCAACGACCGATTTCAACAATTCATCATCAATGCTAATAAGAGTCTGCCCAGAAAAATCAAACAGGGTGTGCCTCAGGGTTCGATGCTGGAACCACTCTTTTTCGCGGTGTATATAAATGATATGTTCAACTATCTGGAGAGGAGTGATCCCGGTACTTTCCCTGTATGGTATGCCGATGACACGAATCTCCTATGCATAAATTCAAACATACCTTATCTAAAGTCGCAGGCAGAGTTTATGTATACCTTGGTAAACGAAATAATAATCTAGTCCTCAATATAGAGAAGACAACCTTTTTGATTTTGGCATCAAGTTGTCAGGATGGTATTAGGTCCTTCGAAAAATATTGAATTGAAACATGTAAAAAGGGATATAAACTATTTGATTTGATATATTTGGTTTATGTTGTTCGATGTAGTTAGCTATTGTTTACTGTTAATTGAATTATTTACTGTAACTCTTTGTCGCACTATTTTTTGCGAACTGATGGAATTCCTGCAACTCGCAAGGCTCTAGATACTACCGGAGCTGCTCCAAAAGTAAAAGACTTTCCTGGTAAATTTTATGAAACTCTGTAATTGATTGTTAATAAAAACTTGTGTACTGTGTTTATTTCCTCATTGATATATTGTTATATATGCATTATTTTATTTCTGTATTTGATATTGTGTTGTTATTATTGCATTTCTATTGATACTTTTTATATTTTTTGTACTGTGTGTTTTAAAAATATTTCACAATGTCTCTTAAACAGTTGAAAGCACAGCGAGGCAGTGTCAGGGGTCAAATTAAACGAAGTAATTGGATGAAAGCAAATGCAGACCATGAAAATGAAGTTAAACAGTTTGTTTTAAAACATGATTGATTAGAACTTGCCTTCAGCAAATGTAATCAGATTCACGACTCGATTGAATGTCTCCCCGAGGAGGAAGCACTTGACACTGAGATTCGTGAGGAAGTGGAACAGACTTGCGATGATCTATTAGTTCAGATACAAAAATGTATTGAGAAGTTAGCTCCACTCTCTCAAGTTGTTCCAAATTCCCAATGTATAGCGCAGCAGAGCCCCCGCCCCCCTTCGGTAAGATTACCAGAGATCAAAATCAACCCTTTTAATGGTAAAATTTCTGAATGGAACTCTTTCATTCAATTCTTTGATACATTAATCACAGATAATAACTCAATAAGCGACATTCAAAAATTTATGTACTAAAAGTCATTTTTGAGAGATGAACCCTTAAAAATCATCGAAAGCTTACTCGCAACGAATGATAACTTTGAAGTTGCAATTAACTTGTTGAAAGAAAGATATGAAAATAAATTATCAGTGATTAATGCTCATTTCATTTCGCTATTAGAAATAGACTCTGTTGTAAAGTGTACTGGTCCTAATTTAAGACAATTTGTAACTGATCTAAAGAAAAATCTTGATATAATTAACAATCTTAACTACTCGTACGAAGAACTCTGGGAATTTCTCTTAATTTATTTATTTGAGAAAAAATTAGATTTTGGCACTCGTAAAGCTTTTGAAATAGAACGAGATATACACATGTTGCCAAATCTTGCTCAATTTCTTGATTTCTTACACAAAAGGTGTACTATGTTAGAAAACTTGTCTTCTATAGACAGTATTCAAAAGGAGTCTTGTTGCGTGTAAGGCAACCAAACAAATCAGTTCTGTGTAGTCTTTGCAATTTAAACTCTCATAAAATATACACTAAAATTAAAAAAATAAACTTGTTTGATAAACAGAAATTTGTTCAAAGTAAAAAACTATGCTTCAACTGTCTCAGTACTAGTCACTCGAGAAGTAAATGTACCTCCACCACCTTTGTGCGCTCAGAAACATCATACTCTTTCGCATAACTCTCAAGTACATACCCCTCAGTATGGTTTTAATGGCCATAGTTTTCCCCCATTACAAGATAATGATGTTGACAATCAAAACTCAGCAGCCCACGGTATTCAAAATGATCAGTCTATAAACAGGCACTCTCTCGACAGAAGTCAGTCATGTCTCTTTCAAAACATGATACCCTGCCTCTTGAAAATAGAGGACCCCCTCAAATACCTCAAAATAAGTGTTTCCCTCAATTGTCTCAAAATAGAGATTCCCCTCAGATGCCTCAAAATAGAGCTCCCCCTTTGAAACATCAGAATAGAGGCCCTCGTTTTAATGCACATACAGGAACCAGTCTCAAGTCACAAACTCCTTAAATTTCGCTACTCGTTCGAATAATAATTCTCATGTTTTATTAGCTACTGCCCATGTAACTCTGTTTGCTGCGAATGGACGCCCTGCCCTGTCCAACCAAAAATTATCTTAGATTCCCCTTATATTCCCTATAATAAATGACTTCACATAAGTGGAATTTCTCAAGGCAGTATGAAGTATAATAAGAGGTTGAGGCTGTACTCCAATGTGTATAATAACAGAAGTTTTAAGTTGACTTGTGCTGTACTCGACAATATAACTTGCAGTCCCCATTGATAAAGATAAAATAAATATCCCCAGTCAGTTTAAGCTAAGTGATCCAACTTATGCTTCCCCATCAGACATCGATATGTTGATTGGTGCTGATCTCTACTATGATCTGATTTAAGATGGTGTATATACGTTAGGTAAGAACCTCCCTGTTTTGCAAAATACTCATTTAGGATGGGTAATTTCAGGAAACGATCCTGTTTCCAATTCTCTTTTGAAAAATAGTCCAACTCATCTCAGTGTATACAATCCTGCACGTAGAGATGTGTACGGTGGTCCCTCTCTCTTTGTGTGTTCAATCCTCTGAACAAAACTCTTTCAAATTGAGTTAATTTACCCCTCATGTCACTTTTTGAATATCAAAAGCTGTATGACTCATTCTCTAGTGTTAGAAAACGGAATCATCGTTTGTATCATAATCAAGTTTTACCCTCTTTTGTCCGAGTATGACAATACTGAATGATTTAAAATTTAATGTAATTGAGATTATGTTAAATGTTGTGCATCGAGAAGTTTCCTCTCTCTAACGCGCTAGTTTAAGCGTGTTTTTTAGAATTCTTTGCGTGCAATGCGTGTTTGTTGTCTGTTGATAACCCAAGGCGGTGTTGCCGTCGTTCACTTTATACTTAAAAAAGTATTTTCTTGTTTGTCTTTTGATAAGCCAAGGCGGTGTTGCCGTCTTTCCCTTTAATACTTAAAGAAGTATTCTTTTGTGTGTGTTTCTAAATAGAATAAACCCCAGGCGGTGTTGCCGCCGTTCCCTTTAATACTTAAAGAAGTATTCCTTTGTTGGTGCTCTAAATAGAATGTAGTATTTCTCAGTTGGAGTTCTTACTCCGTCTCTTTCTCGTTAATGAAGATGGGATCTTCATGGCGGGGGAATATGTTGGGAAACACCCCAATAAGTGTATAAACTATCGTTTTTCACCGTATACTTTGGTGATAACACCCTGTATGTATGTAGTATGAAGGAACCGTAATTAAACTCAAAATAGATTTATTTCACCCCGAGTAAGTGCATTTAAAGTAAAGTCCGTTCAAGTCTATTGCGCTGTTACGTCATATCATTCCATCTTTCTTTATGCAATGAACGTATGTACTAAATTGGTACGTCAAATTGGAATCTTTGACATCGATTTGCGTCAATGTCAAAATATCATAACGAAAATAACAGATTTAATTCATTTATTGATTTGTTGGTAGTTGGTTTGTGTTTTACACTAATAATTGCTAATAAAAATCGTTTTGAGATGCCCCACCGGTTCAGTGAGAAAGAGCAAGCTTTAATTTTAAAATTAGTGCATTATTTCACATGTGAAAAAGATGCTGTAAGTAATATTTGTCTTCTATTTATTTGATAATACTAAAAAATTATATCTCTAGATAAAATGTATTTTTGATGTGTAAACATCTTACGCGGCGATATGAGGACAAATCTCGGCAAATGAGACGGAAATGCGCAAACTAATTCTACCGCCAGGGCGGTATTATATAAAATTTTGCCATTTAAAATCGTTTTTAAACGGATTTTAGACGATAAAAAGCATATTATTATTTTAAATTAAACGAACTGTCAAAAGTATTATTCAGATGCCCAGACGTTTGAAACAATAGCCGCGTTCGTTTTTGTCATCTTTTTCCTCGATTTGCTCCAACATTTTGACAGGCACGTGACTTGGGTTTTTGTTTTAAATACACAGAACTCGTGACTGTCAAATTTTCAGAGCAAGTCGAGGAAAAAGATGACAAAAACGAACGCGGCTAATATTGTCATAAGTATGTAAAATTGATAAAAACGGAACGTGCTCCGGAATAGAAAACAAGTACAGAGACATCTTTTGGGCTAGTGTAAAAAATAACGTACGAGTCTATCTAAGGCGTACGGATCTTTACTTTTGACGTCAAAAATTCTGACGTAACAGCGCAATAGCCTTGAATGGACTTTAGCATATTGCAGTTCTTCATTACGATCCCTTAGTCAGAACCTGTACACCGGTACTGTCGGTATAATAGATTACAATATAGCACCTTTTCACTCGGAAAGGAAATCGTTCTTAATCGTTTTCCATTGAATATATCTTTGTCAGTATTATGCAAACAATAATGTGTCAAATAAAGAAAGAAAACAGATTCTACCCTTTCAATCTCAAATGAATCCGGCATTTGTGCCATTCCCCACTTTATTTGGTGTTTGCGCCAGGCCGCCAGCGAGAAGAAGAAATTAATTTTATTAGAGCCTTGCCAACACTCATCCACGTAGGATCTGTCTCGTCACAGCTCTCCTAGATTTTAGCGCCAAAACAACAACTAGCCCTGTCCTAGCACTGTTTAAGGCAAATAATTAGTGTTTTATTTTGTTAGTTATTTAAAGTGCAGTTCCAATTTTCTCTCGAGCAACAGCGAAATTGCTGGTTCCCGTTTTTCGCGCCAAAAGGTCACACTCTTTTTGGCCTCTTTCTCCGTTTGTATGCACAGATATTAGAGAATATCTAGTCCACTTCAGTTATCTTTGTCCAAGACTGGACAAAGACCTCTTTTGGGCGTTTTAACGCAATTCCTCGAAGCCAGAAACGACGTAGCGTCTCTGTTCCCTTGTAGTTGAAGAGAAGAAGAAAAATGGCGGTACCAGATGTGTACAATTTAAATCAATGATTTAAATTGTCAGATCTCTGGCTTATTAAAGTGAAGTAGAGCATGGGAAATCAAGGTATTCTCTGTGAGAAAGAAAGTTGCCTGTATTTAAAGTATAAAAGTTGTTATATTCAAATTTCAAAGTAAGGATAGACAAACGTTTTCATTTAAAAGTTCAGACTTTTGTAGTAGTTATCTAGAAATAAGTAACCATTGTATATTTAGTATTTGTGTGTGAATGAGTGAGTGCTTGAAAGTAGATAGAAAATATTGTACATATTTATCATATTTAATGCAAGTTACAACTGCATTATTAACTTACTTAGTTAACCTAACTGACTAGTTTAAATTCACAACGTATGTCTAGCACCCCCACCACCCTATTTTAATATAGTCCACTAATTTGCTTGTGGTTAATTATACAGTTAATTAGCCTCCTACACCTTTATGGTTTGAAACAATTAATAAAATTAATTTGTTTGTATCGGCCAGTTAGCAGGCACGTTCTCAAAGAGAAATTGGAGTTCAAGCTCCTGAAAATCACTTAATATGAAATATTTACTTCTATTTAAGGTACAACATGTGTTAAAATCCTTGCCCTTTTTGAAAAACCCTGTAATAAAAGAATATTATCAAAACATATGATCAAATCGCTACAAAGAGATGTCAATATAAATTACTTACAAATATTGTCGAAATTCCTTGAAATAGTGAAGACTATATTGGATTTCCCTCGACCCTATTGGCTACGGTCGATTAATTTAAACAAAAATCTTAAGCCAGGGTTGTAAATATACCAAACACAGTCTGAAATATTAAATAATACTTACGTCCATAGCGGCAGCCGCTGCCGGATTAGTAGCCCGCTCCCTTTCTCTCCTAATCTCCGCCTCGATGGATTGTCGAATGGCCAACTTGCACGCTCTCTGGCAAATTTCCGTCAGATCGGCGCCAGAGAAGCCGTGCGTTACCTTGGCAATGTACGTCAGATCTACATCCTTAGCGACGGGCGATTTCCGCAGGTTCGCCCTGAAAATTTGCTCGCGCGACTTCTCATCGGGCAACGGGATATAGATCAGCTGGTCGAGACGGCCGGGACGCAGAATGGCAGGATCGATGATGTCTGAGGATGGAAACAAACAGTTTGATTTGCTTGTCTATATAAATAAGTAAATGCGTTAAGGTAAGTGTATTTTCAGTTTCTACTAGATGGGTTATGGGACAAATCACATCTAATGTACAGGGTTATTCATTTTAAAGTAAAAATGGTCTTTTTTTTTAACTTCCCTGTATTTTTGTAAAAAACGAAAATAGCCATTTGAGGTATTTTTTTCCGTAGAATTCAAAAATCTCACCAAAAAAACATTTGAATTAAAAACAAAAGACTTACAGCGTGGTTGTCATGTTTTTTAAATGGAATACCCTATATATTTTTATACTAGTGGATAGAGCTCTTTACAAGGAATTCACTGATATAGAGGTTGCTGGGTTTATTTCCAGCGGTTTTATTACAATTAATTAAAAACAGTCCCGCAAGAACATCATTTTTAAAGGATAGTTTTACCTGAAAAAGCTAGATAGGTATCATAGGTGTTTATTTGTCAAAGTCAAACATCAAAAAACAACATCTTAAAACCTTAATTATTAATTATTAACATAAAATCCAAAGTAAAACGTAATAGTAATAACACATACTAACTATTTGACAACGATAAAAATAATGTTAATAATTTAAATGTTCTATATGGCCTCCATTATTTTCGAAACATGATCGGTATCCCCTCCTTAACCTTTCTAAACTCGTCAATATTATTTGGGGTTCTTGGTTAAGACGATCGATTTCATTTACAATTTTTCTTCTAATTTCTTCCGTGTTTGCATTCCTGTTTTCGTAAACAACATTCTTCAAGTGGCCCCATAGAAAGGTGTCCAAAATTGTAATATCGGGGCTATTAGGTGGCCATCTAATAGTTCCATAACGTCCGATCCACTCATTGTAACGTTGGTTAAGAAATTGCAAAACTTGGCGAGCAGCATGAGGCGGCGCCCCATCTTGTTGCCAAATTATATTGCGATAAGTTTCGAGTGGCAATTCTTCTAAAATGTTCTCAATATCGTTTTCAAGAAGATGGAGATATCTTCCGCCAGTTAAGGATCCTTCGTAGAATATTGGCCTGACAATTCTGTTGTTAAATATACCACACCAGACATTAAGAGAAGACCTTCCTTGGTATTTAATAGCTTGAAATTTCCTGGGATTTTCTGCTGCCCAATAATGCGCATTGTGTCGGTTAAACATGCCCGATGTAGTAAATGTGGCTTCATCCGTCCAAAGAATTCTTTGAAATAGTGCAGGATCATTATCTTGTTCTCGGATTAAAATTTGAGAAACAAATTGGAAGCGCAGTTGCTTTTGTTCAAGTGTTAAATGCTGCACTGGAAGGATGCGATATGGGGCATATTTAAAATATTTCAATGTTCTCTGAATAGTCGCAAAGGTTACTCTTCTTCTTGCAGGACCATACCGTAAGTCTCGGACTGCATCAGGAATCGAATTCATGGGATTCCGGGTAAAATAATTTAGAATAGCTCGATCCCGGTTCCTTTTCCTTACTTTAGTCCTTTTTCTAATATGTAACGATTTTCTTTCTTCAAATAAGGTTTTAAGATTTAAAATTGTTTTCACAGATATATTTCGGTGGAAATTTGCAATGTATCTTCGTCGAGTTTCGCTGGCATTTTCTCCACTTTTGTAAAATAAAGTTATAATTTGAAGCCGCTCATCTGATGAAAACCTCATTTTAAAACTTTGCAAATATAATACATGCAAAAGTAAAATGTTTGACTTTGACAAATAAACAGCTATGATACCTATCTAGCTTTTTCAGGTAAAACTATCCTTTAAAAATTATTTTCTTACGGGACTGTTTTTAATTAATTGTAAGAAAACCGCTGGAAATAAACCCAGCAACCCCTATAGCAGTGAATTCCTTGTAAAGAGCTCTATCCATTGATATAAAAATATATAGGGTATTCCATTTTAAAAACATGTCAACCACGCTGTAAGTCTTTTGTTTTTAATTCAAATGTTTTTTTGGTGAGATTTTTGAATTCTACGGAAAAAAATACCTCAAATGGCTATTTTCGTTTTTCACAAAAATACAGGGAAATTAAAAAAAAAGACCATTTTTACTTTAAAATGAATAACCCTGTACTTGGATCATAAAAAAAAATAAAGGCTCACCTGGTCTGTTGGTAGCTCCAATAATGAACACGTTCTTCTTAGCTCCCATGCCGTCCATTTCTGTCAAGATTTGATTGATGACACGATCGGCGGCGCCGCCTGCATCTCCAACGTTTCCACCTCTCGACTTCGCAATGGAGTCCAATTCGTCGAAGAACAATACACACGGAGCTGCCGATCTTGCCTGCAAATAACCACATTTTTAAAATTCCTTTGGAGAGGCATAACTAACAATTACAAACCATTAATTTCATATTTTTACCGAAGTTTACTTTAATATGAGGCACTATGATCCCAAACTATCTTTTACCTTGTCGAATATATCCCTAACGTTGGCTTCGGATTCACCGAACCACATGGTCAACAGTTCTGGACCCTTGACCGATATAAAATTCGCTTGACATTCATTCGCGATGGCTTTGGCTAAAAGAGTTTTACCGCAACCAGGCGGACCGTAGAAGAGGACACCCCTTGATGGTTGCATACCTAAAATAAAATACCATAAAATAAAAAATAAAATAGTTAAATCTGATGTTAATTCATCGTAAATTAAATACAGCTTGGGTAAATAAAATTACTTTTATATTTTTCTCAGCGTCAAAGTCAAACTAAGCTTTATTGTCAAAAGACATAATATCTTCTCGACAAAGTGTAAACACAACAGTAATGATAAATAATAAAAAAAAAATTAAATAAAATAATATTTGTTATTAACAATGTCTGATGTAAACACCGTGAAAAGGAGTGGTCCAAGAATGGAGCCCTGTGGGACACCCTTCCCAACAGCCCTCCAGTCCGAACTCAATACCTCACCATCCTCCAACATCCTCACAGCCTGCTTTCTACCACTAAGGCAGCTTCGAAACCAGCCATGTACCGACATGTAATGATCTAATTTTGCCAACAGGAGGTCCAAATTCAGAGAATCAAATGCCCTGGTCACATCAATCATCACAGACAGACATGACTGACCCTCATCAAAAGCATGTGCAATGTCACTTGTGATTTTAAAAAGTGCTGGGGCACAGCTATAGTTAGGACGGAAACCAGACTGAAATTTGGGAATCACACCCTTGCCCTGAAGAAAGTCAGTCATTTGACGTCTGACCACTCTTTCCAGAACCTTTGACGCCGCAGGCAGTATGCTGATGGGACGCAGCTCACTAAGGTTGCTCGGATTACCAATCTTTGGCAAAGGAGTAACTAGCGCCAACTTCCATACATCCGGCACACAACCAGTCTCCAGAGAAGAGTTTACAATATTTACCAAAGGTCCCAAACAATAAGGCAGACTATATTTAATCATTTTTATGGATATTCCATCAACCCCTATGGCATTACTCTTTAAACTCCCAATAATTTGCATCACCTGCTCCTCAGTCACCAGTTTAAATTGAAACTGTTCCCAATTGACTGTCGAACTAAGATAATCATGCAGCATCCCTGGTTTGATATTAATGTCTGGTACATTGTCAATTAAATGGTTATTGATATTGTTTGGGTCCTTAAGAGCATCTGGAACTGTACAGTTACGTTTATTAATTATTTTCCAGCTAGAGATTTTACCCCAAATATTTTTACTTTTGTTAGGACCTTTGCAATTATTTATTTGCATAGAAAAGTATGCCTTTTTCTCAGATCTAACAGCAAAAGAGACATAGTTTTTGCGCTCAATGTAATAATTTTTGCTTAGTTGAGTTTTTGATCTTTGGTATTTTCGTAAGGCTTTATGTTTAAGTTCAGTAATTTTTTTTAAATTATGAGTTAACCAGGGAGGCTTAGGTTTTTTAAATTTATTTTTTTCTCAGGAGCGAAATGGTTGAATAAGCATATAATATTATCATTAAACATTTTTTATTTACTGTTAAGATCATTAGCTGCATACAAAGAGTGCCAGCTAATGCCTTCAAGTGCTTCTTAAAACTGAGTGGATTCAACCATTTCAAAACCTCTTCTCACAACTGTGATATCAGAAAGTTTAGGCGTATCAAATTCAACTGTGCAAAAAATAGCTTCATGGTCAGTGTTAATTGGAGTACACGGAAAAACCCCACTATCTAATACCACATTACGATTATTTATTAACATTACAATTATTTGACTTAGATTTAGGAAACTCATAATGTCATAGAAAAACATACACTCTGCACTATTAGGTTTCAAAAAATCAATGTTTAAATCACCTGTACATAAAAAAATGTCAGCTGGGCACAATATCTCAAGCAAGACATCATACAAAAAAACTAGTTTGCTATAGTGAATGTTAGGAGCGCGGTAAATAACACCTATCACTATTTTGACTTTATTCACCTTTAGAGACGGCCACAGATGATCAATCCCGTTTTGTATATTAGTTGTTTGAATTCTTGTCACCCTTAACTTTTCACTAACGTAGACAGCTACACCACCCCCTCTTCCTTCCCGGTCACTCCGATGTAAAGTAAAGCCCTGTATAGCGTAATTATCCGAAGGCATGTCATCATTCAGCCAGGATTCAGACACTGCCACAATATCAGACTTACAGCCCAAAATGAACTCCGTCACAACATGAAACTTATTGCACAGAAATCAGGGATTAATATGTGTGACTTTCAGAGAGTTCTTCAGTAGATTGGTCGCTGTTTGATCATGATGTTCTTGATATTCTATCTCCGAGGATGGTTCTGTGAAGTCCTTGAAAAAATTCTGTTTCCACCAAAAGACCTGGAATTATTTTGGGCATTATTTTTAGGCTTGTACAGAGCACATAAAGACCATCTGGCCAAAAGCTTTTTGACAAGTATCTCTCTTTCAGATCAACCGGGACAAAGGCCTTGAAAGCTGCACTTTGAGGATTCAATTTTAGATGGAAGCTTTTGACATGGCATGCCCTTGGTCCAGGACTCTCAGAATATCCTCCGAGGTGGTGCTGACATCTAGATTAGAAATATAGGTCCAGCAGTCTCTGGATTCTGACACCGATGTTGCTGTTGGCAATTTTAAGAGACGGTCTTTCCGGGCCCGTACAGATACCCCCAGTAAACATCATGCCATCGCTCGCCACCAACAAAGAACCTGTCTTATCCAATGGGCTTCGAGTCTTTGAATTGACTACCTCTTGGACATTGTTGAATACCTTTAGACTGATGTGCATCCAACATGATACCCACCAGTTCCTTATTGGTATCTTTAATCGCCTCAACCACTGCATTAAGCCTGTTTGAGATCTGCTCATTCTGAAACTCCAAATGTTCCTGAAAAACCTTCCTGACATCTTCCTCGGGTAACGAATTAGTTTTAGCTCTTGAATCCTTAGACTTTAGAGGTTATTTAATGTCAATAGTCTCCTTTTCTATTAGAAGTAAATTGTCTGATTTATCAGAATTATTGGATTTAGTTTTGATGGAGGATTCCACTTTTAAAACCTGATTTTTCAGTGAAGAAACAGTCTCTCTCAAAACCCTGACTTCTTTAAGGAATGCTGGAAGATTCTTTATATAAGACACGCATTCTGGACATACATGCATCATTGTTTTAGTAGAACTCGAGATAACTCTTATTTCCTGAGCTTGCGTCTTGTTACAATTCTGGCATATAGTTCGGTTACATAAATCGCACGGGTATCCAAAAACGTATTTTCTAAGATTTCAGATTGTTTTTCATTGAAAATACATGTCACAGAGTAATATTCAATGTTCACTTGAAAGAACCGCAATATGAGACCTAAAATTTAATTCAGAGTCAATAATTACGCCAAGAAACTTAGCTCGATTGACATATTGTGGAGGTTAGAAAATCTCAGATCACACCTGAAAGATAGAACACTTGTCGTAATCAAGTTCAGTAAGAGCAGGTTGGAGTCACACCAAGACTTGAGCATTTGAAGATCCACCTGAATAGCTTGCTTTAGACTGAAAAGGGCAGCACAGTGCCATAGAATTGTGGTGTCGTCAACGAATAAAATAAATCTACCAGCAATCTTTAGCGAGGCAAGGTCATTTATAAAGATAAGAAACAAAACAGGTCCCAAAACTGATCCTTGAGGAACCCCACAATAGTTCTCCAGAATTCTGAGTTGATCCAACACAAACCCATTGCCGTCGCAGTCTGGACAAATAGGATTGAAACCATGAAAGTGTTATACTTCGAAATCCATAGTGATGAAGCTTTCGCTTATGATAAGTCACAGAAAGCTGCCGCAGTTACCCCATCACTATTTATGCCAGAATATAGTCCCTACAAAAACTGAAAAATAGCATCATTAGTACTATGGCTCTCCAGAAAACCAAATTGATGAGTTTAACGTGGTTAAAGTCTAGAAATGATATCACCCTTCCATTAACAAGCTTTTCCACAATCTTAGATAAACCAGATAAAAGTGAGATTCCTCTATAATTAGACGGCTCATTTGAATCTCCGCTCTTGTGTAGTGGTATGACTTTCGTCAGTTTAAGACATGAAGAGAAGACACCAGACTCGCATGATATATTGATTGCCTGAGCCAAAACATCCAATACTTCGATAGGCAAGTTTAAAAATAATTTGATAGACAACTCATCAAACTCGGAGCTATTTTTGTTCTTTATCCGCAAAATTGTCTCTTTTAGCTCTTCTGCGTTGGTAGAAACAAAGTAAAAGGAGTTGCTAAGTTTTGTATTAAGTGGTAAAAAACTGAGTGGATCAGCAGGTTGGTGTATATTTCTGATCAGGTTATCTGCTACAGAACAGCAATATTTGTTAACTAAATTTGGACATAAGGTGCAAGTTTGGGGTAAAATGTTTTTTTTTTACGAATATCATTAATGATTGACCAGCTTTCCATTTGCTTGTTGGATGCCGCAGCAAAACGATTGCGGTAATGCATATTTTTAGCTAGTTTTATAAGTTTTCTATATATTGATCTGTATTTATCATAGTAGGAATGGAAGAATAGATTACTTGTAAATTGTCGAATATGGTGAAGAACTCGAAGCTTCCTCGAGGATAATCTAAGTTCTTTGGTGATCCATGGTTTTTTGTTTTTTATTCTTAACCTAATAACAGGAAAAGTTTTATGAAAAATTTGCATTAGCTCACCGTGATATTCCCCTATAGGATCGAGGGATGATAAAATACCGTCCCAAGAAGTATCAGTACACCTCCGAAAAAACTGATTATAGTTTGACGAGCTAAAAATTCTACCATACTTATGCATTGGTGGCTTTTGTAGAGTTGTCATTTCAATGTTACATAAAACGGCCTGATGATCAGACAAGCCTACACCAATAACTCAACAGTCAACCAGTTTAGAACAAACATTTGAAAACAAATAATCTATCAAAGTAGACGAATACTATGACACACGAGTTGGACAATTAACATGCATCTGTTGATCAAAAGATCTAAAAAGATTAGTCAATCTTACTGTTGCAATGGAGTCTGAATCATTAAAATTTATGTTTAGGCCAATATGACAGATGAAGATATTGGCCCTAGCGACAATAGCGCCTCCAATTTATTAAAAAAGGCAGTAATATCGGAATTAGGTGATCTATAAATACAGATAATGTGAATATTTAGTGATTTTGAAAGCACAATTGTAAATTCAAAATTCTCCTCAAGGACATCATTAAACTTGGTTAGAGATTGAAAATAGTTGTTGAAGAACTAGAATCATGCAGCCACCGGGACCATAAATAGCTTTGCAAAAGGACGACATTACCACATAGCGAGAGGAATGAAGGTCAGCTCATCCTTCCTTAGCCAATGTTCAGTTATCAGTATAAAATTTGGATATTTGCACTGATCAATAAACAGATACAATTCGGCAAACCTGTTTCTAAATGATTGAATATTTAAGAGAAGAAAGGAAATATTAATAGTATCAGCAGCTAAGTGCTTTGTACAAGTTGATCTATATTTGAAAAATTTAGATTTAAATTTAAACGCATATCCGACTCACGGACATCTGTACCTACAGTTATCAATCACATCAGCGTCCAAATCTCTCTTTGTAACATTTTCGGACTCAATACCCACTTCCACACCTCTGCTTTGTATATTTTTAGAGTTAGAAGAATCCAAATTAAAGTAGTCATCAAAAATATTAACAAAAACTAGATATTTAGAGGTCGGTCTTCGAAATATCAACTGAGAGAGCTTTTTGAGTGGAGTAAAGTAAGAGTTAATATCTAAAAAGCTAAAACTACCTGGTATATATAAATTTACTTTGTTTAGAAAATTGTACATTTTTGTATTAAATTTATAGATTAATTTATTTGCTTTAGAGGTATTAGAGTTCATATTGTAGGGGACAGCTAGCACTACAACATTTGTATCTCCCAGTTGTTTAAAAAGCTACTTATTTCTCTAAAAAGAGCATTTTTGTTTTTGTTTTCAGTCATTAAAACCGGCCGTAATAATCACATAATCATGTAAGGTAAACTCTTTGGTTAACCCAATAATACTTTCAATAACATTAAGAAACATCTTTCAAAATACTATTTAACAAATGGTTCAAATAATTATAACCTTTTTGGTCACTTAAAATAAGTATGATTATAGTCATTAAAATGAGAAGAGCTGCCACAACAACATGGCTTTCAAACAGGAAAGTTCACACAAACAAATCTTGTTGAGTTCGTAAAGTATATAGCAAATCAAGTTGCAAATGGCTTTCAGGTTGTTGTTCTTTCTACCGACCCATCGAAGGCATTGGACAGAGTCAGTCATGTAGTCCTTGTTACCAGATTAAAAAGCTTGGGTTTTGGTTCTGGTACTGTAGAATACCTGAGTTTATCTGCATAATAGGCCACAAGCAATCAGTTTTAATAATACTTCCTCTACAACCTATATGGCTACTTCTGGGGTCCCACAGGGTTCAATACTGGGACCTCTCTTGTTCCTTTTATTTATAAATAATATTCCTGAGACCATAAGACATTCAAAGTTCCTACTGTACGCAGATGATTTAAAAATGTATCATGTTGTAGAAAATCAGACTGATTGTGACATGTTACACAAAAAGATCTGGATGCGCTTGTAATTTATTGTTCAGCTTAATGTTGATAAATGTAAGAGTCTTAGTTTTTATCGTGCAAAACACCCAATCATGAATGTTTATAAAATCAGTGACTAATCTCGAGAGAGTACAAGAAGTGCTTGATTTAGGAGTAGTTTTCTCAAGAAATCTGACTTTCAGTTGTCATATAGACAAATTGTATACAGATTGTATGAGAAAATTCGGATTTGTACTGCGAGTTTGTAAATATTTTAAGAATCTCAACGTAATTATCACTTTATTTAACACATTCGTCAGAAGCAAGCTGAAATATGCCTCAGTTATCTGGAACCCCAAAACAAACTGTCACATCAAACAGCTAGCAAAAATACAAAAAAAGTTCTTAAGATTCTTGTACTATAAAAAACACGGATCCCAGTTACCCAGTTCTTATATCATATGCTGCACAACTTGAGGAATTTAATATAGATAGGTTAATGAAACGAAGAATATGTCTGGATTTGGTATTTGTTTATAACATCATACATAACAAACTAGATACAACAGAACTACTCCAATATATAAATTATGAAGTACCCGATCTTTGACTGAGACATAGAAATGTTATATTAAAATAACTAATACATTGTCTCCACTAAATGATCTTGATGAAACTAATGATGATTTAGATTTGTACTCCTGCACAAAGAATCATCGACGTATTGAAAAACCCATACCTTTCCTGTACATTTTGTAAGTGGATTTATCTGTAATTTGTGCTGTCTAAATAATGTCCTTTATTATTATTAATATTACAATTATCGCCACTATCACCTGGACCAGGTAGGTCTTCCTGCATTATAGCCGCTGAGGTAGTATCCATGGTGGCTTCAGTTTGTATTGATACACTTTGGAAATTTGGTTTTGGAACTGGTTCACTAAGAAATTGGTTCACTATCCGAAGATGTTTGATCTCCTTACAGCCTGATTGGTTATCCGCCTTCAGTACTCTAATAATAGAGTCGATCATACTCCGATTTAAAGATTTAAGATCCTGCAGCTTTTTCTGAAGCCGGTCAACCTGGTCCAAATGAATATTAATACTATTTTTTCAAGTTGAAGTCTCCGAAGTGGGCTGCTGAATCTCTTGTCTTAAGTTAAGAATTTCACTGCACTTTCCATTCAAGGTCTCCACCATGTGCCCCTTTTAACTAAGTCTATGGCTCAGCTTGAACAAGAACTCGCGACATTTAAGGCAAGCAATTCTATCAACACTAAAGCCAGCAGTTCATCTTCTGCCATGGGAAACCTTGAGGAATGAATGAAAGAGAAATCAGGAAAAAAATGTTATGGTCCTTAACTGCTTAGAATCTGGAGAGAATATAAACAATCTGGTCCGTGATGTGGTTGCAAGTTGTTGTCCCAATGAACCTTTTGATGCTGGGAGCTTTAATGCTTTCAGGCTTGGCAAGAAAACTGATCATAAGTGTCGACCTATTAAGGTGGTATGCACTTCTGCTGATGTTGCCTCCGCCTTAATAAAAAATTCCAAGAAGATCAAAAGTGTGCCTCCTCTAAAGCACCTTTCTCTGTCAAATGATAAGACTCCAAATCAACTGCAGCTGGGGAGGAGCACCTGAGAATTGTGTATAGCAATGGAGTTCCAAAAATTGTGTCCAGCCATAGGCAGCAATTAAACTGAAGCAGGAAGCTTAATGGAGCTATTCTCTAGTGAATACACTGTATATCGCAAGGATAGAAATTTGGAGGCTATGGAAGTCACTCGTGGAGGTGGAGTAATGCTTGGTGCGCAGAATGATCTATGTTCAAGCAAAATAGATCTCAATAATCTGGAGGATCAGATTCCACAGGTAGATGTGGTTTGCTGCAAGATCAGTGTGGACTCCAAATTTATCTTTATATTTGCTATTTACGTACCACCTAATTCTCCAATTGAAACTTGCAGGTTTTTATTTGACTATATTTCTACTCTTGACTATTTACAGAACCAGAAAGTTTTAATTATAGGTGATTTTAATATCAATATTCATGTTCCAGAGCCAATTATTAATACAAAGTTGGCTGGTTTAGCTTTTTCTGATCTGTGTCAATTTAATAATATTCATAACATACAAGGTAATATCCTTGATCTTCTACTTGCTAATTTTTCATGTATTGTTGATAATAGTGTTTCACTTGTACCAGAGGATGCTTATCATCCTTCTATTGTTATATCATTTGAAGCAGAAACAAGTAAGAATTGTAACTTTATACCAAACCCTGAGTCTTATCTATAATTTTAGAAGGGCTAACATTCCCATGCTATATCACCTTATCTCTGAAGTTCAATGGAATTTTCTTCATGAATTTGAAGATATTAATAAGGCAGTTTCCAGTTTTTATAGTGTTTTAGATGATATCTTTGACAGAGCGGTTCCTCGTTATAGACAACGTAAAAGCAAATATCACTATCCCAGCTGGTATACTGCCCAAATTGTGGCAGCTCTTAAGGAAAAGTACAGGTTGCATGGCAGGTGGAAAAGAACTAAATCACTAGTTGACTATAATGCGTATAAAGCCTTACCATCTTCTATAAAGTCCTATATTGATGCAGCTTATAAGGTTTATATAACAGATATTGAAAGTTCTATTCATCATGATCCCAAGAAATTTTGGAAATTTATACTACAAAAAAGAAACACATCTAGAATCCTTAATACTTTGAACTACAATGGCAATTGTTTGTCTGCTCCCCTGGAAATTGTGAATGCTTTTGCAAACTTCTTTGGTAGCGTGTTTAACAGCTCCAGTCCATCTGCTGATTTCAGTCATTTACAATCTGCTTCTCACAATATTCATATATATGAATTAAATCATAAAAATGTATTAACATCCTTAAAGAAACTAAAAAATAAGGAGACTGCAGGGTTTGACAGTGTGCCTTCCTTTGAGGGAATGGTTTAAATGCATAAGATTATCAATTTTAATTAGAGCCTTTTTCAGATGTTGATAGCTATTCGAATTCGCCTCATAAAGGCATTTCTCACCCTGATTTGTGTGTGGTTTTTAAAGTCTCTCTCCAGGCAACTTGAGTGAAATATCCCAAAGCAAAACGCACAATAGAAGTGACCATGAGTCTTTAGCGCACAACATGTAAAATTAAACTTTTTACAGAGTCAGTCATGAATTTAAAAGTGCAGGAATTGAGCATTTCGGGACGTTAAATCCTCGTTGCATGTAACCGAAATTAATACTAAAAGGTATTCTTCTCGAATTTTCCCAAGTATAAACTTAAAACGTAAAGCACATATCCGAATAGAAATAATCAGGTCTTACCAAATTTAAGGAATTTATCGGGATGTTCCACCGGATACTGAACCAGTTCTTGCAATTCGTTTTTGACATTGGCCAGACCTCCGATATCTTCCCACGAGACGTTAGGCACTTCAACAACCTGAAAAACATATACTGCAAGTTTCCAAAGGCCACAAATTAAAGCGAAAGTTCACGTTTGGGCATTTTAATACGATTGTATAAAACATAATGCCTGCCTGGCATGTCTAGGAATTTTGCAACAGCTTGTCAACAGTTCTCAAAAAAATAAATAAATAAACACTTACTGTTTCTCTAAGAGCACTAGGACTGCTCTTGGTCATGGCGTAACGGAAGTTCTCCATGGTGACGGCGAGACTGTTGAGCACTTCGGCATCGATCTGGTCGTCCTCCAGATCGATCAGATCCATCTTTTCACGGATCTGTTGTAGGGCGGCCTCAGAGCATAGGGAGGCAAGATCAGCACCCACGTGACCTGATGAATAAAAATAAGCACGTCAAGTACGATCACTGTAATTTATGGATTTTCTCCTCACCGTGAGTTTCGGCGGCGATCTGTTCCAAATCAACGTCGTCGGCCAACTTCATGTTCTTGGTGTGAATACGTAGGATCTCTAATCGACCCGTGGCGTCCGGAATACCGATATCGATCTCCCTGTCGAAGCGACCGAACCGACGCAGAGCCGGATCGATCGAATTCGGTCTGTTCGTGGCCGCCATAACGATCACGTGCGACGACTTTTTCATGCCATCCATCAGGGTCAGGAGCTGCGAGACGATACGTCTCTCGACTTCGCCGTGGGTTTTTTCTCTTTTGGGAGCGATGGCGTCCAGTTCGTCGATGAAAATGATTGCGGGTGAATTTTTGTCTGCTTCTTCGAATGCCTGCAAAGAAGATTACAATCATCTAAAATTAGGAAAGTTGACTTTATGTTATGACATGAACCCAAACTAACCTTACGAAGATTGCTTTCAGATTCACCGGCCAATTTGCTCATAATTTCAGGTCCGTTAATCAAGAAGAAGAAAGCTCCTGTTTCATTTGCTACGGCTCTGGCGATCAGTGTCTTACCGGTACCGGGTGGCCCATATAACAAAATACCTAAAGACATAAAAAAATTATGTAATATACTCGAATATGACTGGGAACGAGGCTACAAACTGCCCAAAAGAGCCCAGACATGTTGCCTTTTCCTGACATCCTGTGATGGAACTAGACACCACATTATAATACAATTATAGAGAATCATTTACTTTATTAACAATCACTAATAATCCGTAATAAACCAATCTTCAGCTAAATTCCTATTCTACTCGAAAATCCCTCACCTCTGGGCGGTTTCACTCCGATAGCTTTGAACAACGAGGGATGCCTCAAGGGCAATTCCACCATTTCTTTGATTTGCGCCAGTTGCTTCCTGCACCCGCCGATATCGTCGTATCCCACGGCGTTCAACGCTTCCTCTTCCTCTTCTCGTTTGATAGGGTCCCCGTCGCAATGGATGACCGTATCGGGAGCAACGATACAGAACGGGGCCGGGTCCGTTTCGACCACCTTGAACTCTACGGCGCGCATACCCCCTCTGACTATGAACACGTCGTCTTTGTGAATGGGCCTGTAGGCCTCCAAGAAGTAGGGTTTTAAGTACACTTCAAACATATTTCTGAAAAGGAATACATTAAGAATTGTATAGTGGGCTTCAAGGCTTTTGGACTTAATTGTGCCATTATTTATTGAAGGAAATTCGTAACAGTCTGCTTTTAAATATGTTTTTTAAAATTTATTTTCTAGACATTTTCGTAATAATCGTTATCAATCAATCAATAAAAAATGCTTTATTGTTCAAGAAACTAGTTTCCAATGACAAAGTGTGCTACAACTATACTTATATCTATTCAATCATACAGGTTAATATTACAAGGTAGTAACTAGGCTCCTAATAAATAAAAATTTAATTCAAAATTCAAATTCAAAATATGCTTTATTGTCAGAAGAAAAAACAAAAAATCTCATTAACAAAGCTGAAATAAACATTTAACATATAATTATAAATTATTGTAGATACTAACAAAAATACACTAATACTAACAGAACCAACAAGAAAAGCGAAATGTCACACAAGTCGTCATATTAAGAAATTTCTCCAAAAAAAATATGCTAAAATGTTTCCTCCAGAAACTCGGAAACCTCATAATAAGCTTTTTTATTTATTTATTTATTTATTTATAAACGTTAGTAACATTTTAAAGGATTACAGAAAAATTCTTATCCTAAGATTTTCTTACGAACTAAAAATTTAAACCTAGATTTACTAGTATCAAAAACATCAATATGTTCACAATGTTTATTTATGTGCATTGAAATTCTATTTATTGGGCTAAACAACATATACCATGTACGACAGTTGGGTATATGAAGAAGAGAATGATTACGAGTCTGTCGAGCTGGGACATGAAGGTGAAGACCGCTGAGATCAACAGCCTCTTTACTTGGGATCTAAATCTTTTTTCTTTGACGATTTGTCTTATGGCTAAAGGTAAATGATTAAACAGTTGTCTGCTACCAAAAACAATTGATCTCCTAACCAGACTGCTGTGCAGTGCAGGCAATCCAACACTATAAGTTTGTCGAGTATTATAAACTCGATCATTCGAAGTTAAGGTGTGTTTCCATTTTTTATGGATCATACAAACTGATTCCAAAACAAATAATGAAGGAAGCGTCAGAATTCTATGCGCGATAAACAATTGCCTGCACGAATCTCTTGTTCCAACCCTGTACCTCAATTTTTGTAACAAGAATAAACTGTTAAACAAGTACCCCAAAAACATAGCCTATACCTTAGATGGGTTTCTATCAACGCAAAGTAAGCATTCTTAACTATACGAAACTCCAACTCCCTTGACAGCATCCTAATCATCTTTATCTTTTCTACGACATAAATAAACCTTTGATAAGTCATAACGTGATTCACGTAAAAAGCAATTTCTTTACTTGCTTGTGGATGTGATTATACTATTTCAGCCATTCCAAGATAATAAATTACCTAACCTGACACAAATACCGCCAAGCCAAATCGGAACATTAGTTCCAATGTAGGCAGGTATAAAAAGGCAGGCATAAAAAGTCAATATGGCGCCGTTTAAAGAGCAGGCAAAAGACGATGCTCCTGAGAAGATTGCATTTATTTGCTGTAAAAAAAAAGTTTTCCAGTGTAGTATTGTCTGTAAAGTGTGGTGGTATTTTCCACAACTCTTGTGCAATAAGAGATTGGAAAGAAAAAATCGTTTTTATCGACAAAACTCGCGTTGTTTACTGTGACGCTGCTGCCGATGAGATTGAGGTTAGCAGAGAGGACATCAACTCAGCTGAAAAACAGATATTATCGTGTATCTAAAACGACTAGTGGATGAACTGACGGACAAAAATAGAATCCTGCAGGAAAATGCGGACTTGTGGAAGCAAAAATTTGCGGATGCTACAAAAAAGCCAATTTCCCTCCAGGAAAAAGGTAAATAAAAACCTTCGTCCCCTTCCTTGCATTTGATGCCCCGGACTACTACGGCCACGTCGCCGTCGTCTTGTGAAACAGCTGATGGTAATGATGTCATTGTCGTTGACGTTCACATACCAACTGTAGAGGCCGAGGAGATAAATCCACTGGTAAGAATGGGCTCGAAAAAGGAACCACGCAGCGGAACGGAAATGTCACAAGATCCCACCGTGTCTCAGCGCCGGGCCGAAAAAGAAGAGAAACATGACTATAACCTAGAAACGAACTTGCCGGTTGACGAAGAATCAAAACAAAAACAACCAAAGGATGACGGTTTTAAACAAGTTGTTTATCGACGTAACAGGAAAAGAAACATCGACCCAAAAATAAGACCAAACTGCGTAGAGGGTACAAAAGATGATAGTTCTTCCTTGAAGGCTGTAGAACCAAGAAATATGTCATGGCTCTTTGTTTCACGACTGGCAGAAGATACAACGGATGAAGATATCAAAAATTACCTGAAGACAAATGGCCTTCCAAGTTTTGACTAATCGTAACCAAAAAGAAGAAATACTATAATTCCTTCAAACTGGGTGTTCCAACTAACAGGAAAGCGGGGATTCTTGATCCCAAGTTCTGGCCTAAGGGAGAATTTATAAATGATTTTTTAAACTTAAGGAAAATAGGGTCTGCAAACAGACAAATACCAGCAAAGAGCAGACACTAGGAAACATTAAGTTACTGCACTATAATGTACAGTCAATAAGGAATAAAGTGCATCAACTCGAAACTGCCTTAGTTGACAAAGAAATTGATGTACTCTGTCTGTCTGAACATTGGCTATCTGAAGAAGAGTTGACTGCTCTGAGTGTTGATCGATTTAAAGTAGGTGCATACACGTACCGAACTGAGTTCAGGGGTGGAGGAACATGAATTCTTGTAAGAGAGTCATTAGATTTTACAAATGTGTTGAATGTTAGTAATGCTAATGTAGAAAAATTTATTGAGGTGTGTGTTGTATTTTTAAATGATTTTGATGTTTTTATAGTGTGTTTGTACAGGGCTTCCAGTGGCAAATTGGGCGTTTTTCTGGAGGCAATGGAGGGTTTGATTTGTCAAATAGGTCATCAAAAGCGGATTGTTTTGGTGGGGGACTTCAATGTGTATTTCGGAATAGGTAATACCTTAGGTGACCGGGCTCCCTGATGTGTCATAGACTTACTTGGAGGCTATGGGTTCCGGAGGCTGATTTTCGAACCGTCGCGTGGGGGTTCCTGCCTTGACAATGCACTCGTAAATTTTTCATATGAAACTTTTTCCACACAAATAGTTGAATTTCATATTTCAGATCATCAGGGACAAATAGTTGGTACCAAAATTTTCAAAAAGCCTATAGTAGAATTTATCAAGACCACCTATAGACCTATTACTCAGAGGGGTATCAATGAATTCTTTGGAACTGTAGAGAATGTCTCGTGGGATTTTATTGAACTTAAAGGAGTGAGCGCTGGTGATAAGTTTGATACTTTCATGTCCATCTTAAAGGATGCATTTCTTAATGCATTTCCGGAAAAAACATTTACAAGGAGGTCAGACCATCCTAATAAGGGAGGCTGGTTTTCCAGTGACCTTAAGCGAATGAGAGGGACCTTATTGTTTGTGAGTGAGATGTGCAAGAGTTATGATAGGGCAAATGATTGGCTGTACTATAAAGACTTGAAAAAACGGTATAAAACTGCTATAAAAGAAGCAAAGATAATTTTAAATGATAGAGCGATTAGCACATGAAAAAACCCCACTAAATCGATGTGGAATATTATTAATGCTAAACGCAGTAATGAGGGCAGGGAGTTGAGATGTTCAATAAGTCCTGAGCAGTTCAGTTCTTTTTTACAGGTATTTTTTTATGGCAGTGGCACACACACTAAAGGGAGATCCTATGGCGCTCGACGAGCGGTGTGTGGGTATTGCAGAGAAGCTCCTTAAAGATCTCCCAATGAGTAACTATGATCCTCTTTTTCACCTGTCTAGAACAAATATCACCTGTGATAAATTTAGCTTTAAAGAAGTAACTTATAATGATGCTAGGGAGATTGTAAATAGTTTCAAAACTAAAAAAAGCTCTAATATTTATGGATTAAGTGTACATACCATATTGTCAATTAAAAATCAAATGATTATACCACTAACAAAGCTAATTAATCTGTGTATATGTGAACAAATGTTTCCATCTAGTTTAAAAAAAACCGTAGTCTCTCCAATTTTCAAAAAGGGATATAAAGACTCTGTAAATAACTATAGGCCTATCTCTTTGCTTCCCATTATCTCCAAAATCTTTGAAAAGGTTATAGCAACTCAAGTTGTAAATTTTTTTGAATCCATTAACCTATTTTCTAAGTGCCAATTTGGATTTAGAAATGGTAGAAGCACCGTACAGGCTGTGCTTAAACTCTTGCATAACATCATGAACGGTTATGAGGACCGGCCCTATCTATCTGCCCTGTTCTGCGATCTTAGCAAGGCATTCGATTGTATGTCACATGAGTTGTTGTTTCAAAAACTTAATTATTATAATTTTGATGAAAGGAGTATTAAACTCCTATCTAGTTACTTGCGGGATCGCTGGCAGGTAGTGAGAGCCAATGCAATGGTCAGTTTTCTGCCCCAGCGGGTATAAATGTGGGTGTCCCTCAGGGCGCTGTGCTGGGACCGGTTCTTTTCCTGATCTTTATCAATGATCTCCCCCCTGGAAAGCCAAACAGGAAAATTTGTGCTTTTTGCTGATGATACTACAGTCTTCGTAACTGGGGAATCTGAAGCAGGAGCCCATGCAAGCCTAAACGCGGCTAAACAGCAGGTTGAGAACTGGTTCCTGTCAAACAGGCTTTTGTTGAACCGGAAGAAGACGCAGATGATGACTTACCTTAAGAAATACTATGCTTGCTAATAAAACAGCCCCAGTAAAATTTCTCGGCGTCCTCTTGGATGAGACATTAAAATGGGATGCGCACGTTGAAAGTATGTGCAGAAGGCTTGGTAGTAGTGTGTTTCTATTGCGTAATCTTTATGGTTGTGTATCTGATGCCACCATGAGAACAGCAGAACTTTGGGGTTTTTCACAGTGTCATGGCCTATGGTGTACTTGTATGGGGAGGATCCTCTCATTCGCAACGGGTCTTTAGCTTGCAAAGAAGAGCCATCAGGATTATGTCTGGACTAGGTTACAAGGGAGGACTGCCGAGGTGCTTTTGCTAGGTTGGGCATACTTACTCTTCCATCATTGTATATCCTTGAGGGCCTTCTTTTTGTAAAGCAGAATAATAACCTTCTGACATATCGAGATGTACATGATCATGACACCAGAAACAGTACTAATTATGTCCCAATTTATTGCGGTTAAGCTATTTAATAAGCTGCCTAATTTAATTAAAGAAAAGCCTGTAAAGTCATTTAAATGTCATGTGAAGAAGGTTTTATTGGGGAAGTCATTTTATAGTGTAGATGAGTTCCTTAATTGCCAGTTTTAATTTCCTGTAACTTGAATAGTGCCCATATTGCACCTTAATGCATTACCTACCTATGTTTTTTTTTTAATTAGATTAAGTGTTTTATAACATATAACGTAATAATTGTTGAGTGTAAGCTTTTTAGTCATGTTAACTTTTATGTTGAGTGTGAACTGTTTTGACGCGTGTAAACTAAATTTTGTATATTAACACAATAAACTATTTGATTTGATTTGATTTAATAGCGTAGCAATTTGAAGAAATTTTACTGTTCAAATTAATGATGTGAGCTTCAAATTTATTTTCAACTGCGAGAGTTTCAAAACTTGTCATTAGAGGTTTCCTATGTTCCTCTAATTCTTTCAGATTTTGTGCAAGATATATATTTGATTCTTTCAATTTCTTTAATTCATCTTCAACAGAAGACGTTTGTGTTGAACTCTCAGCTAAAACTGCCCTGCACTCGGGCAATGTATGTGAGACAGAATCTACAGTCACACTAGAACAAGTGTGGATGGCAGAGGACATGAATTCTACTTGTGACTTGCTGATGTCAGACTCAAGCAACCTTTCATACAACTCATTATTAAGGTTTTTCAAGTTTTCTATTTCCTTAATATTTCCCTGTTCTGCATTAGCTGCCTGCTCATAAAAGGAGATATAATTACGTTTTAGCCTTAAAATATGATTGTCTTTCTCCTCAACTGCACACTTTAAGTAACTAACTAACATCTTTATGAGCGTTGTCAATACAGGCATTTGAACACCATATTAGGTTGTCTTTGATTAATTCAAATTTCTTTGCTATTTTGCAACTTTTTCAATGGTCTTTGCCAAGGTGGATAAAAGGGAAATGGGGCAATAGTTTGATGGTTCTTCCACGTCTCCACCCTTATGCAATGGTATAACTATCGCAGACTTCAAACAAGCAGGAAACACTCCTCTGGACCAGGAGTCATTGATTGCCCATATCAAGGCCTCCAAAGCATTGTGCGGCAATCTCAAAAGCACCTCGGCCGAGATTCCATCCACTCCGCAGGATTTCTTGTTCTTAATTCCCAGAAGAGCATCTCGTAACTTCTGCATCATGGGTGAGGAGAAAACCGAATGATTGTCGCACAGACACATATAATCCTGGTAAGAGAAGTCCTTTGTCAGCGCTTCAATGTCATCAAGAATCATGTTCATGCATGCCATGCATGCCCCTGGCATTAAAATACTCACGATTTTATAGTTGGTGCTATTGAGGCTTAAACGATGCATCAGAGCAGTACGCATCTTGAAGGAGTTCATCGCCAATAATCAGTATCCTAAACCCTTCAGTTTCTTCTTTAAGTTTGCGGTTTTCTGCTAAGTATAGTTGATTTTCGCACTCCTGTATTAATGTTATTGAGTTCTGCAATATCATTCTTAAGAGTATTAATAATTGTTTTGGTATAAGACGAAATTTCTTCTTGCAGAGATGATTTATGATTCGAGATGGCACTAAGTTCATTCCTAACTTCCAGAAGCTCTTCCCGTTTTTTGTTCAAGGACCCGGCCATTCTATTCTCTGTCTTATACACCTCATCGTCAAAGTCTTAGGTCTTTTCCTTTCCCTCTTGAGAGAAATCTCCCTCTCTTTTATATCCCGTTTAAGATTAGGATACTTGTATTCGCAGCATTTCGATTATTTCACAGTGTTCTCTCTCTGTAATTTTAGCTTTCTCTTCGGATTCTTGAATTTGCCGTCTAAGTTCAAGATTTTAATTTTCTAAAAGTTCAATATCTTCATTTGACTGTGTCTTGTGTAGATTATTAGAGATTGATGACTCTCTACATTCGTCAGAGTAAACCATTTTATGTTCTCCCAACTTAGCATATATAGTTTTTGAAATTAGTATAGTTTTTGAAATGAAGATAGCACACAATAAAATAACTTGGAGTATTAGTCGATCAATAAGAAATCCATGCAATTTACATAGGAACTGAGTAAAGATATCTGAAAAATCACTTGCGCCAGAAGATTGTAGTGGAAACACACTACTTGTTCGACAATAGTTAGTTGTTAAAATGACAACAGTATGGTCCACAAAATCTTTGGATTTTAATGGCCACTTGAAATGCTGCAACAGTTTCCCCAGTACAGGCCCATTCTCAGGCAAATGTGTGAAAATATTAGTAATATATTAGATAAAATCACTTGACAAAACACAAAAGAAAATTCCATTTGAGCTCTAACTTTTTTAACCCACTGTGTAATACTCAAAAGATTAAAACGCTTTTATTGGGTGAATTCCCTGCCTCACTACACTAAAACACATTTGCATTTTAATAGTTGTTAATGCTATACATTTATCAGTCTGATTTGATTGTATAAACAGTTCATGCCCATGTAGATAACACTGTTATGAAATTTAAATATTAATTTCAAGGCCTGGAACATAATGAATAATTGTTTTATAGAAGGAAGGGACTTCTCAATCTAAGTTATTAACAAAATATCTGCAACTGGCTTAGATCTATCTAGAAAATTTGAGGAGATAATTTACAAATAACAGCAGCTTCCACACCCCCAAGTGGAATATAAAGCTAGTATTATAGACCATTTATAAAAGCTATTTAAATTGGCACAGTTGTTTCTTGCCTTATTTGCCTACAATTTACTTTTTATCAAATGTTTCTCTATTTTTTTTTTCTAGATTTTGTGGCCACAGGACACAATTAACACCTTCATTTCCTAGAACATTTTATGAAAGTGTCACCTTAAGACAATGTTTTTTCTCTATTTGATAATAGTTATACAACTTACCCTGTAAGACCTTCGACAGTATCATCGATGGGAAGCACATGTATCCTTTTACCGTATTTTACATCAGGACAGGGCTGGACGGACACCACGTCGGACAACCTGACCCGCAAGTTGTTTCTCACATTCCTGTTCATTCTAATCTTCTCGTCGCTGCATCTGTCATCCGACAACACTATGCAAACGGTCTCTTTGCGTCTTTTACCTGTTTTTAATTACAAAATAAGAAATTTATTAATTACCTCATAAATAATGTACTTATTTATATATTTAATACCTTTAAGAAGCACAGTGTCGCCACGGAACAGCTGCAATTCGTCCATTTTTGCCTGCGAGAGGGCGACGACGGAGTTGTCATCGTTGACGGCTTCCTCAACGATGAGCCTGTTTGGCCTGTCTTTTTTGCG
>JAEQML010054295.1:0-38422 GCA_016904865.1 Pissodes strobi | reverse complement strand
ACGGCCCTCTCTCAACAACTGTTATTCATAGGAAAAGTACTGGATGATGAGTTTTTGGGCGTTATTATGTTGCAGGGACTGACAGCAGAATATGAGACGATTTAGAATTCGGACGTTAATATACCGTCAAACTTGGTAGAGACTAAATTGCTACAAGACACAAATGGCAAAATAGTACCCATAATAGTGACACCATAAAAAATAATAAAAATATTCCATGGTGTTGGAGCTGCAAACAATCAGTACCTTCTAAATAAGAAGAGTCCTTCAGATAAAAATAAATCTGAATGTGTGTGTGTCTTTTTAGTCAACCGCGACATGGGGTTTTTCTGTCTGTTTTCCCCATATGTATCCCCCTCATCTTTTTACTTCCTTCAAACCTATCTACCCGCTTTATTGCCATCTGTATCGTAATCCATACCGAAAATACCCTTGAAAGGCTACGCCTAAGAAAGATTAGTTTATTATAGCATTGCCACCTGCCTGCAAGCTTATGAGTCCGGGCGAACATCAGCCCAGGTTTCGCTTGCGTGTGCTGCGGGGTTCTAGAAGCATCTGCTTGAGATGCATGCAACCGCGTATGTAAACGCGCAGAGCTACTGTGTTGACTCGTAATCGTAGGCTTAAGGTGACTTGTATCTTAGATTGTCCTGAATAAATGTTATATGCTATGCTATCTTCACAAATGCCGAAATAACGACCTTCTTTTGGCTATAACAAATGAAGATTAGGAGCAGGATATGTTTATGACAAATAACTCAAAACTCACTGTGAATGGAAATAGAAGTAGTCTTGTAAAGTTAGTACTGAAATAAACGAATTCAAGATTAAATATGTTCCAAACCTTTCCGCAAACTTGTTATATGTGAACTCAATCGTCTCAAAACGGGCATTGTGCACATTTTGACTCAGAAGGATGCAAAATAATTCAAGAGGATGAGTGTAGCATTAAGGGAGAGCCTGTAGTTAGCTACTGCAATGAATGTCGATAGTCCATATAAGTTGAGTGCTGTGAGAGAGCATTATGAATATAGCAAAATTACAATATTCTCAGATGCTGTGGCACAAGCGCCTAGGATATCTAGAATCGCCTAGGAATTTGAATTTGCTGAAAAATGGATTAGCAACTGGTGTATTGAACAACGAAAAAAACAGTATACTGCTAGAATTGCACCAAAGGCTAACAAGCTAGAAAGCCTTTTCGTTAGAAGAAAGATAAAGGAGTTGCCCCAAATAAACTTGATTTCATCTACTCGGCACTATGGAAGTGGAATCATGGGGTGACAAAAATACATACATATTTACCTTCATTGATGACAACACTAGAAAACTATTTTGTTATCTTCTGGAAAATAAAATGGAGACTCCGGTCACATTTAAAGAATTCTGTTGACTGATAGAAAATAAAACCGAACGTAAAATAAAGGTTTAGAGGTCCAACAATGAGGAGAGAGAATACTGTAATGACCGTTTAAAGTGCTTCAAAGATTAGGCACGAAGTAACAGTGCCTTATAGTCGTCAGCAGAATAGAGTAGCTAAACGCTACAATCGGATCATATTTTAAAAAGTTTGTTCAATGCTTATTAACTCCGATACTCAAAAACAGATGTGGGCAGAAGCTGCCAATATAGCTGTTTATCTTTTGAACAAAGAACACTTTTTTATTGGATATTCTGGGAAAAGTGTTGGGTACAGGTCTTAAGACATAAGTAACCATAGTATAAAAATAGCCAGAAATGTCATATTTCTCACTATGCTACATCAGGTGTTCCTATTGCGTCGACTAGCAGTTAATGGAGATGCTGATCATGGAGAAAATACAACAGCTGAGGCTGCTCATCTTCAAGTGGAAAATAATGAAGTGGTAATGAGTGAAGGTGGAAAGGAAAAAAATAAAGGAGAAAATGAAATGAGCGAGAGTGAATGTAAAAATCAAGAAGCCAGGTGTCCTAAACGTGTAAAAAGAAAACCATCCGGTGAGTTAGAAGCAGTGACCTATTCCAATGCATTGACAAGCGCCAGAGGTGCCGAATGGCTATATTTTCATGGTAGCCGAACGGCGTGTCATTGCAATGTCAAAAACAAAGAACTATAGTTTTAAATTCAACAGAAGCTGAGTATATGGATATATGTGAAACTACAAGTCATAATATTTGAAATGTACTGTACTGAAATATTTGGCATAAATGCCTATTATTCTTCCTTAAACAACAATATCCTTATTACTATTTATAATGATAACCAAAGTGCAATAAAAATGCCAGAATCATATTTTTCCCAAGGGCACTAAACACATTCCTGTCAAATATCATTTTATTCATGATGAAATAAAACAAAATGATATTGATCTTTCATATACCTTGTTGTTTTGAATTATTTTGGAAAGAATCTTAAATATTGCGGACGATGATTGCATACAATGAATAGTTTCGGCGGTAGGATCCTTGTGAAAGATCGTTGAATAATAATACTAGGGATAATTAGTACACTGCTCTTAGATGTTTCAAAATAATTTAATGAGATAGTTTTCTCTACATATGTTTCGGCCGATGAAGAGTAGTTGTATACTAAAACCTAAAATTGTTATACCCTACTAAACCGCCTGACGGTATTTTGTTTTTATTGCACTGTCCATTATGCAGGTACAGTTGGTCGTTCGTATTTAAAACGTCTGTTTTTTGTGACTTTTGGATTTCTAGGTACTCCAAAAGGTTCAGCCTTTTGCTTTTTGTTTCCGTGTGTAAAAGTTTGACATTATTCGTATCTATAAAATGGTTATTTTCTATACAATGATTTGCTATGCCAGAGTTTTTAAAATAATGTAAAATCGATTTTTTGTGTTCTTTAATTCTAATATTTAAGTTTCGACCAGTTTGTCCTACATATACAGCTTCACAGTTTACACAATTAATTTTGTAAACACCAGATTTCGATTGGTTGTCAATTTTGTCTTTATTGTTTATTGGTCTTCTCCCTAGATTATTCTTATTAACTTGAATTGATTTACACCCAAATTTATTTAATTTTTTTGAAACTTTATCTGTAATTTTAGGAATATAATTGATAAATTTAAACGGCTCCTTTTCTAATTCTAATGTATGGTTATAAAATTGTTTAGTTAATGTTCTTCCGTTTTTTCTTTATTAATTTCTCAATCAAAGCGATCTTTGACCGTTATTAATTGCAATCTGTTTGATAATGGATACTTCTTTTTGGAAACTCGCCGAGTCTAGGGGAAAGCTGAAAAGTCTATTAATGAGACTATAAAAAGCGGAAAGTTTTACTTGCCAAGATTGGTTAGAGTCTTTGTGAATTATTGCATCTGTTGTTGTTGGTTTCCTATATACACGTTTGGCAAGAAATCTTTTCCCATAGGATTTTAATGCGATAACATAGTACGTTAAATACGAGACCTAAAGCTAAAAAGAGAAAGAGACGGAATTCCCCTGGTTTCCCCTACTCCCCTTCCATACAGTAACAAACGCGCGGACGCTCTCGCATAGGACGACCTTCGTAGGCGACGAAGACCACCGAGGCAGATCGACGAACCTTCTGTATTACGGCGTTGCCAAAGTTGGTGAAAATTCATCAGATCTGGTGATTTTAAGAAGGTTTTGTTGATTGGTGAAAATTGTTTATATTTTATAGGTCAAATCTGGTGATTTATGGAATATTGTACAATTTAAATTTTTTTCTATGCCGATTGCAGTAAAATAAAAACCTCTATTGTATTGTACGTACTTTGGTAAATTTATACTATAACGGCATCACTGCAACGCCAGCTGGGATTTTTTAGAGTTCGGAACTTCCCCGAAAATGGCGTTACTTTAAAATATAAAAATAATTCGCGTTGTTTGCTCATTGCGTATGACGCTTTGTTCTACTGGTTTTTTAAATTGTACTGTGTTGTTTGTTAGATAGAGAGTGTTGTTGCAAAATAGTAACATGGATACAAGTTTGGACTGCATTCAGGCAAACAAACAAAAATAACCAACATTGCTTTTGCTATAATATTCCAGATAAGCTTTTGGTTAAACGTTCTGCATTCATTTATAGTAATTGATGAAGTAGTTGTAAAAATATCGTATTCAGTTTAAATTTTTATTGAACAGGTATGTCATGTTAAGTTAAAGTTAAGTTTGCAATGCTAAACAGTTAATGTTTTCGTTCCATTGAATACATAGAACCATTCATATTTTATTTTTCTTTTTAAATTAAGTTTTTAATCAGATTTGGGTGGAAATTATTAATTACTATTTTTTTTTGTAACCAATTTGTCAAAAAAAAACATAACTGCTGATAAAATCTGATGAAATTTGACAACTTTTCAATTCGCAGAATCCGGTGAAATCTGACAATCGCCTGGCAACACTGTATGTAAGCGCATAGAAACAGGTCAAAGAAGTTATTTTATTTTGCATCATTTCCGCACAGCCTTTTGTAATCAATAATTTTTAAATCACTGTTGTATTTTCGGATAAAACAGTGATTAAAAGTAACTAAGAAACAAAGAAAATTTCGTAAAAATCGTAAAAATTAAGAATGCCAGAAATAATCTGTCCTCAGCGACGTGTCCCTTACTAAACTACTAAGTACTAAACTAAACTAAACTAAAAACTAAACTCGAATCGGACGGTCGACGACAGCGAACGCCGAGTGACCACGCCTTGCTGGAAAGGGAAAGCTGAGCAAGGAATGGCATACGTTGTGTCTCTTTTTAACTTTAGGTCTCGTATCTAACGTATTCTGTTATCGCATTAAAATCCTATGGGACAAGATTTCTTGCCAAACGTGTATATCAAATTTAAGCAAGTCTCTTGTCTTTGTAATCTTTATGTCCAAAAAGTTTAAAATGTTGCTAGATTCTTTTTCCATGGTAAATTAAATTCTATTGGTTAGGAAATTTAAGAATGTTAAAAAAGTATCTAAGTTTCTGTTTGTTCCTGTAAAGATGCAAAATATGTCATCCACATATCTACCCCAAAAAAATATATTTCTGATTAATGAATTGTTGGTGTTGAATAAATGTTGTTCAAAATCGGCCATAAAAATCTCGGCAAATAAAGGTGAAATTGGAGAGCCGAGTGCGGCATACCTAGAGGTATATTTATTATCGACGATGTTTACTAAAATCTAAAAAGTGTTCCAATCATATTTGGTTTTAAAAACAGTGCACCCGAAACAAAATCACACCTAAACACATGAAAACCTACTGCAACCATAACTCCATAGAGGTCAGAAGGATGATCCAAAAAGCATACCCGATTTGGCTCTAGAATGAACTAAGCTTTTGGTTCAAAAGAAGGGACACCCTCATCCAACATCAAAAATTGATCTACACTGAACCCTTGAAGAAAGAAGGTCATTTTGTGTTACAGTATAGGGAAAGGATAGTTCGTGAAGATATTAATTTAATAGTGAACAAACATTATAAAACTCTACTAAGCATGTTAAGGTATTTACTCTCTTTAAAAACTGTCACACCTAATACAGCAACACAGCAATCACACTTTTTATCCAAGAATTTTGAATCTCTCTGATACAGTATTTACAGACACTGAGAATAACTTATTAGAAAAAGGGCTCAAATATTCTCCACAATCCTACACCAAAAAGATTTTGAACTTTTGGTAGTTAATACACGAATAGCAATAAAGTCTATTTCAAACATTTCGCAACTAAACAAATATAGCATCTCTGAATAATTTAAATCTAATTCAAATACTCAACTGAATAAAAAAGAATTTACAACCTTAAACACAATAAAAGCAAAACTAACGCAAAATAACCTAATATTAACTAAAGCTGACAAAGGAAACACGATAACTGTTTAACTAAATATGATACTAAAATCAAAGAACATTTGAATAATGGAGATTTCACAAAACGCAAGACCCGACTATAATAAATACCAAAAACAAATTATTTCATTATTAAAAAATATCATTTCTGTACTACCTGATAACTCACAAATTTTTCTCAAATTAATGAATCCATTTTTACGGCTTATCTAAAATTCATAAGGATAATATCCCAATCAGACCAGCAGTATTATATGTGAATGCTCCATGTCACCAAAATTCATTAAATTTGATTCTAAGTATGCATTTACAACCTCCTTGATTTCATTGATAAAGTCAAAAAATTCCAAATAATGCATGTGAAGAGTCTGTTTAGCTCCATACCGTTAAACGAACTTTCACGTATTATTAATGGACTAATAGATCTCTGATAATTTAGTAAAAGAAAAAAGCGATCTCAAATCTATAATTCGTACATGTATAGATTCAAACAAATTAATGGTTTACCAATGGGCTCTCCAATTTTACCTTTATTTGCCGAGATTTTTATGGCTGATTTTGAATAGCATTCATTCAACACCAACAAATAATTAATCAGATATATATTTTTTGGGGTAGATATGTGGATGACATATATTGCATCTTTACAGGAACAAACAGAAACTTAGATATCTTTTTAACATTTTTAAATTCCCTAAACAATAGAATTCAATTTACCATGAAAAAAGAAACTAGCAACATTTTAAATTTTTTGAACATAAAGATTACAAAAACAAGAGATTCGCTTAAATTTGATATATATAGGAAACTAACAACAACAGATGCAATGATTCATAAAGACTCTAACCAATCTTGGCAAGTAAAACTTTTCGCTTTTCATAATCACATCCATAGACTTTTCAACTTTCCCCTACACTCGAGTTTCCAAAAAGAAGTATCAATTATCAAACAGATTGCAATTAATAACGGTTATAAGATCGCTTCGATTGACAAATTAATAAAGAAAAAACAGAAGAACATTTTAATTAAACAATTTTATAACTCTACATTAGATTTAGAAAAGGAGCCGTTTAACTTTATCAATTATATTCCGAAAATTACAGATAAAGTTAAAAAAAAATTAAATAAATTTGGCTGTAAAAGAATTCAGGTTAATAAGAATAATATAGGAAGAAGACTAATAAACAATAAAGACAAAATTGACAAACAATCTAAATATGGTGTTTACAAAATAAATTGTGTGAACTGTGAAGCTGTATACGTAGGACAAACTGGTCGAAACTTAAATATTAGGATTAAAGAACACAAAAAATCGATTTTACATAATATTAAAAACTCTGGCATCGCAAAATATTGTGTCGAAAATAACCATTTTATAGATACGAATAATGTCAAACTTTTACACACGGAAACAAAAAGCAAAACGCTGAACCTTTTGGAGTACCTAGAAATCCAAAAGTCACAAAAAACAGACGTTTTATATACGAACGACCAACTGACCTGCTCTTTAAACGCCTGCATAATTGACAGTGCAATAAAAACAAAATATCGTCAGGCGGTTAAGTAGCGTATAACAACAACAAACTACTCTTGATAAAGGCCTCATTAAGCCGAAACATATGTATAGAAAAATATCTCATTAGAATTGAATATTCAATATTAAGGCTGCTTTCTTTGTAGATCTCATAATATGGAAATTGTCAATTGACATATTCATCATTTCGTATGGGTATCTTAATATCAATGGCTTCAGCGACTCAGATTATTTAGATTATAATATATCGTATTACGTTACCACTGTTTTTCTTTCCACATTTACAGTCAATATTAAACTTAAACTAGCTCTAGCCCACTAAAAAGCAATTCCGGAAAAATAAAATCTATCTGAAAATGTATAATAATTTACCAAAAAGAGTAAAAAATAAATGTTTTTTTTTTTGTGGAAAAATGCTTACTGTTAGGATGTAACTTCTACTTTAATGTGGTCATAATGCTTCATTTGTATGT
The DNA here is from genome assembly GCA_016904865.1 of Pissodes strobi. Taxonomy (NCBI): domain Eukaryota; kingdom Metazoa; phylum Arthropoda; class Insecta; order Coleoptera; family Curculionidae; genus Pissodes; species Pissodes strobi. Next base: position 30,613 of record JAEQML010054295.1, on the reverse strand, counting down.
AAATATTCTTTTATATCTCTATTATTATTAGAGACAATTTTGTTATCCTAATTATTTGTAATCTAAAATATTCTCTGTAATTAACTTTATAATCGTATGGGAATTAAATAGATACATTTTTGAAAAAATAAAGTTAAATACACTCGTTCGCAATTTAATTTTTTAATAGGTGTTCGAGATGACGATGCGTCATTAAAAAGTATGTATTTCGAACTCAAACTGTGCTGCTAAATGGCCTTGTTTGAATATGAGCAACTAATCGAATTAAAAGGCCCCCTTGAACTTAAAATATTCTTTTTTAAAAACAACATGTATAACAAAATTGTCTCTAATTCAGTGAATGGTGAATACGGACACCACTAGATATTCATTCCAGCATATGATTACAACTACCAGGTTCTGCAATCTGAATTTGGGTAGCGACAACTCTTAGTCAAATTTGCAAACTTTAAGAAAGCGAAATAATTTGTTGTGTGCCCGACATACATAATAATATTTTTAGTAATGTATTCACTTACTTGTTGTCTTGCGTAACAGATATATTAGAACCATTCGGTTTCAATTCCACCGTTATGATCTCTCCCCAAATGTCTCTATTAATTTCGAATGTCAAACCAAATACATCTTGCAAATCTTCACCTTCATATTCAAGCAAACTTTTCAGTGAATTAGTCATCGAGGGTGACAGTTCCTTCAGATCGTTTAGGCCCACAGGTTCGTTCAACAGTTTTTTGTACAGTGCAAGTGGAAAAGGAATATCTATTATCGTAAAATTGTATATGGCGAGACCACATATCATACCTGAAAGTATGTTATCAGAGTTGAACCGAAGTGGTAAAATATAACTAGATTTATATGAATTAGGTACACTACACTTCCCACAAAAATTATGGAATAGAATTTTTTGTAAACAATAATCCAATGATTGACAAAGTGTCATGTCTTTGGCGTATAACAAAATTTTCTTCTAATTTCTAAGACCTTGGTTCTGTTTTAACACAGAAAGTATTTTATTTGGGGTATAGCGAAAACGAGGCGATGACAATGGCAACCTAATAGTAACTTCGTTATTATTAGGTTTAGACGTCTGAATTACCAAACTTTTGCCTCTGCAGTAGGGAGGCTAAAAGTTAATTGAAAACTTGAGGAACTCTATGCTCCATGTATGGATATTTAATGGTTTGGGGAGAATATTACGTAGAGGCATAAACCTAACTACCCCGAATAGACGCTCAGTGGGCATAGGCCAGAGAAAAATGATACAATTGTATCGGGAGATGGCGCCACCATTATTACGAATTAAATTTTATCGTATTTCGTCGCTATGCCAAACAACGGCCTAACGCCTTTCAGACTCGGGTCGCTCACGCTGTTGCCAAATTTAAATGTACTTCAAACAGAGTATGTATAATAATAAAATATAAAAAGAGGCTTTTATTTCATTTTGATTTTAAATGTTGCAGGACCGGAGTTTTTTTGAGGTTTTTTACTACTACGAAAAAAAAATGTTTAAAAGAGTCAGTGGCGCACATTTCTTTGTCAATAATATTCGGTATGATACCCCCGGGACGCCACTGGACATTCTATTTTTAATCTAATAAAGGCTAAATGAGCCGCCTATTACTACAGATAACCCTATTAAATTTCAACAAAATCGGTAGAAGCATATTTAAGATATAAATAAAAATATCGATTTTATCAAAAAAGATTGGAAATGTAATAAACCGGTTTTTACTTTTTTTATCGAAAACAACGCAAGATACGAAAACAACTCGAGAATCAAAAATATTGTATTTTTAGTTGCTTAATACGAAAAAAATATAAAATGTTTGAAAAAGTCAGCGGCGCACACTTTTTTTGTCAATAATATTGGGTATGATGCCCTCCGGGACGCCACTGGACTTTATATTTTTAATTTAATTAAGGCTAAATGAGCCCCTTATTACTACAGATAACCCTGCCAAATTTCAACAAAATCAGTAAAATCATATTTAAGATATTAACAAAAAACTGATTTTTTATAAAAAGTTTGACACCCTGTATCTTGGAAACTATGCATTTTCGGACCCATGTTTATATGAAAAAATGTTCATGATTTCTTATGTAGAATCACCATCTGTAATTTGGCGATGTTATTTCCGGACACCCTGTACATATATCAAGCATCTTGTCTTTAAATTAAAATTTGTAGTTTACAAAGACCATACAAACACTTCTACAGCAATTTGTGTAACTAGTTGATGAGTAGGTATTGAGATGCCAGGGCTGGGACAACGCCCTACACGGGGCGTTCTTTTAGGGTTTCGGCCCTCATTGTAGGGTTACGCCCTTAATTTTTGGGGCCATTTTTTTCATATCTTTGGAAAAAGGCGCCATTCACCGGCGCGCGGCGGTCTCCTTTTATGGCTTTGCCTTCCCTCGGGGGACCCATTTTTTAGATATTCGGAAATGGGAGCATACGGGGGTAAAGCCCTAAATTGGGACACCTTGATGCCCAAAGTCCTGACCCTGGCACGGGACCCATTTTTCACAGGTTTTAAAATGGGGCCCTCGGGGGGCGAAGCTTTTGAATGGGGCCCCCGGTGTGGGAGCCTCGCATTTGACACATTTGGAAAAGAACCCCCTGGGGGGCGAAGCCCTAAAATGGGGCCCCAGGGGGGGGGGGGGCGAAACTTTAGAATGGGGCCTATGGTACGGGAGTTCCATTTTTTACAGATTTAGGATTGGAGCCCCCGGGGGTTAACGCCCTAAAATTGGGCCCCAAGCCTTTAAAGGGGGCCCCTGGTATGCGAGTCCCATTTTCTACAGTGTTGCAAAAAGGGGCGCCTGGGGAGGGGGGGGGGGGGGAAGCCCTAAAATTGGGCCCCGTTTTTTAGAGATCTGGGGATGGGACCTCTGAGGGCGAAGCTCTAAAACCGAGACGAAGCCCTTTAATTTAAATGCCCGAATAAGCGTTTGAGAAGTATTGCACACGGCGTGTGCAAAGTATACTTTTCACATGATGTTTGAAATGACCAGTTTTCGAGAGCAGTTGTTATTGCGTTTTCGTCTCGATTCAGGGCAGTCGTAGACAAAATTATTAAAAATCTTATACCTACTACTACACTACAATATATGAAATCTAAAATAATCTATAAGTAGGTAGATACCTATCAAACCCAACCCCGGACCCGGAATATTAAAAACATTAAATAACCGATTCAATAATACAATTATTATCACCCAATTATTATTTCGTAAAAACGTATAAAAACGCTCTCGTTCATCTTCCGAATATTCAACAAAAAACTGTTTCGCGGAAAACTGCGGCCGGCCCGGCGCGGAGCGATGCATATGAACTAAGGCAAGACCTACGTGCTTGCTTGATCCTACAGCAAAAACCGCGCGGCGCGCTGCACGGCGCGCGTAGCTTAATTTCCCAGATCATCGCAATTACAGCAAGCCAGCAAGTAGTTAGGTTTATGGCAGCATCAAGTGTTTGCGGAGCTCTCACAATTCATTCATACGACATTAATTATTATTCTCCTATTTTTATAATATCTTGATATTAATATTGTTTTCGACATGTCAGGCATCACCTGTTGTTTTTATAAGTGCAATAATAATCGAAGAAATCACGGGTTTAAATTATTTGGAATTCTCAAAAAGAACGGCGAACTCTGCAAAAAATGGATTTTAAGTCATTTCATGCTTTATTTCAGTCATTTCACAAGTAGTATGCCGATTTTGTTCAAATTTGGTAACCGACACCGTTACGTTTTTGCCTACTTATCTGAGTAGAGGGTGATTACCTCGGTGATAACATAAGATATAGAGGGTGTAACATAAGTTGGTGTATTTTTAACAAAATTTTTAATACCCCCCATTTTTTAAAGTGAAGGCGCGATGTTGTTTTTTCTTGTTTCTAATCTAACTTTAGATTTTGTGTGTAAAAATGTTGTTTTAACTGGAACCTTGACGTTAATCTGAAGGTATAAAACTGGGGGTTAATCAAGAACTTTATCGAAACCTATAATAGTGGGCATAATACCTCGAGCCGTTTGATTCGGGGGTCTCAAATTTGAGATATGACGTCATCGACTATTTTTTAATCGAAAGCCCTTTTTTTATTATTCTTTTAAAGGGCATAATAAAGTTTCAGTTCGGCACATAGTAATCGACGTGTGCTAGCATAGTTTAGTTATCTAAACAAAACATTTCTTATTTAGGTACTCAATTTATTCCAAAGTTAGAGACTCGCACTGTATACCTACGAGCCGCCACTGCCCATGACTATACAGGTTGTTCCTTAATGACATACTAATATTTAAAGGGTTGATTCTTGGACCCATTTTAAGAAAAAAACTTCTTATTAATGTATGTCCTAAACAACTTAATTTTTAAGATACAAAGAGAGGTAAAGTTTTTACAAAAACAATTTTTTTTATATAATAACTGTGACTATTGTAGATATCTTTATGAAATTTGGTACACGTCTTTTAGGCATCAAGATGTATTTTCTGTTGTACAGAGAATTTTTTTCAGTGGCGTCCGTACCAGTTTTGCATTGAATATTTTATGAAAAAAAAAAATAAATGTACGCACCTTTATCTTAAAATAAAAATCATTTTTGAGATCCGCATAAATTTCTAAACAAATTTGATCAGTAGGTGTTTTTAAGTCCGATGCAAGGCTTCGCTTAAAAAAAAATCAGAAACCGTTTCTTGCATGGTCATAACAATATCGTTAATGACAATATCACAATGCAGAGAAATATATTTCATTTTTTTAGGTGAAAACCGTGTGGCGGACTAAAAAAAATCAAGTGATCAAATCTTTTTAGTTCAGAAATAAGTATTTCAAAAATATATTTTTTTTATTTTAAGAAGTCAGTGGCGTACCACTGCCTGTCTAATAATAGTTTTAACAGAAAACTTCTACAGGCTACTGATGAAATAACTCTGGATTTCGTCTGCGACTTTTAGTATCTAGCAATTCGGCGCAGGAGAAATTCAGAAGTGTCTAATAATTAATTTTTTTAACTTTACCTCCCTGTATCTCAAAAGTTAAGACGTTCAGGGCATACGCTCATATGAAGTTTTTTTTTAAATGGGTCCAATAATCACCTCCTTAAATATTAGCGTGTCATTGAGGAACAACCAACACACAATAACTTTATATTGTAGGAAATCAGAAGTTACTTAGTTTACCAAATAACAAATTCACCGTAAATATGTATCCGAAAGGCATTTTTTGGAAACGGATTTAAAAAGACCAAAAAACCGGTATTTAAAGAATTCGTGTATTCCAATGCCCTATAAGGATGGTATTATAGAATCATTGCCTACCTCTCTCCGGAAGGTTCTGACACCAAAAAAAACATATTCGGCTCGAAAAAAACATGCAGGATCAGATGCGGAGATTGACTTTAATCAATTAAACTCCCCCGCACCTTCTACACCAAAACGATTTAAAGGACCAGCTCAAAAAATAATGACCCTGACACGCCAAAAAAAAAATTGAAAAGGCAAATTAAATTTCAATGCGGCAAACTTGCAGAATTAAAACAAAAAAAATATCAGATTGAACACAAAACTTAAAAGACAAAATGTCAATGTCCTCTCATTGCTCATTACCGCAATGGCTTGTTTGTTACTAGCAGCAAAAAGTTTTAGTCTCATAATAATTTACTAAATAATCCCATATTTATTTCGCCTAAATTAATATAATGGGTACCTACGTACCTACTTATTAACGTATTTTAAAAATCGATTTTGAATTTAAATAATTAATGTTTCATATGATCATAATAATTATTACATACGTAAAAGAGAAATATTTTATTTTCCAATCCAAACGTTTTCATTATAAAACCATAAACCTAACCATAGTTAGGTTTATGATGAAACACATTAAATCATTAATATTCCCCAAACTCACATTTGTTTTAAGACAACCGGCAATAATGCATGATTTTATCGTCGAATTGCGCGCCATCTCATACCCAGTAGCCAAAGTAAGCGAGCCGAAATCGAGCTTTGGACGCTCGCTTGGGCAAGCGAGAGTCCAAATACAATACGTTTTTATACCGTTTAACTGCGCGTCTATTCGGAGTAGTTAGCTTTATGGTAGAGGCAAACACGAACTTGGTGTTCATAGAATATTTTACGGCTGACCGGAGGACAAGATAGTTCACAAGATGCCTTCCATTTACTATTGGTCGCAGCAATTGGGCGGGACTTAGAGCCTTTGTTTACTATTTTAGAATGTCTAATATTTCACTTCGCTCGCTACGGGGACGCACTAACCAAAATGAATCCAAGGTATGCCCAAAATGAAGAAAAAAACATTTTACAAATATAATTATAAAAAAAAAACACGCCTTGTCACTGCCAAGCTCAGTATCTATCCACTGGACCACTAGGCCTGCTGAAAGCAATCCACTCATTCGACAAATATAATAGTAAACGGAATACATCTTGTGAACTAGCCGCTAATCTGACCGGCACTAACCGAAATATTCAACCCTCACGTTGTGCCTTTGGCGTCTACTGGCTGCGCCAGCTTTATATTCAAGCACTACAAAACGCGTCAGCATATTGCTAGCATTGTTCGAGAATATCTGGAACAAATCGGGATTTCAATGAATTGGCTTGCCCAAACCCCAGACCTTAATAGGACTAAACATTTATAAGATGGAATAACCGCTATTGACTTGTGTAGTCCTAGAAAGTTTAAAGTTTCCTAATATAGTTTTATTAACGGAGCATTGGTTGAAGCCTAAAAAACCTCTTCATATCCCAGGCTATTTTGTCATTTCGAAATTAAGCAGGTCAAGTCATGGTGGTACTGTTGCGCTGATGGATGCGTTGTGGTTCTAGGAGATTTCGTGGTGTTGATAAATTTGATAATCTATTTATTGAGAAAAATTTAATTTTCTATCATTCACTCGGTTAAGCTTCGGCGTTTTATTGTTTGTATCTACCGTTCACCAAACTGGAATTTGGACATGAGATAGGCTCGAGTTCCTCCTTTCTCGATTCCCCTTAAATCATATTGCTGGTGACCTAAGCATAGATTTTGAAAATAAAGATAGGCTTATCTTAAGGCTGTCCAATTTGCTTGACTTCTTTTATCGTCACATGCATGTTCACAACTCGACTCATGTGAGAAAAACATCCTCTACAACCTAAGTCTATGGCTGTAGAGGGTGCCAACCATACAAGAGAATGTCTGCTACGAGGTGTTTAATCCCGATCTCTGGGATCATAATGCCATTCTGTCCATAATTCCTATGAACTGTTTTCCTTCCTCTGAGGGCAGGAAGCTTGGCAGAGTTTATAGTGGTCTTAACTTTCAACAATTTCGTGACATGTGCGAATCTTTCAACTGGTCTTCTGTTCTTCGAGAGACTGATCCACTGGGAGCTTTCAACGGTACTTTGACAAATATTGCCAACGCTTTTCCTGTCCTTCATTTACAACCAAGACTCAAAGACAGAAAAATATGGCTGACACGTGAGATACGTATTTCCGCCTCAAATTTGAGATTTTTTAACAGTCTCAGAAAAGCATACCCTGAAATTATAATGCTCCAGTCTTGTTACTCCTTATACAGGAAAACCTATAGGATCGTCATTCGCAATGATAAAAACCTGTATTGATCTAAGTTTTTCTAATTTTAATAATAAACAGGGCGAATCATGGACTATTATCAATGAAATTACTAACAGAGCAAGCAAATCTTCCCAAATAAATATCGACTCCAATTCTCTAAACGATTATTACTGCTCGATTGGCAATAGTCTAAGTAAAGACCTTATTCCACTCACTGTTCAAAAACCATCTTGAACACTCTTTCAAATCTAAACATTTAATTTTGTACAATTTTAACATTCCACGCCACTGTCCTCACATTCCAAGAAATTAAAATCCATGGCGATAATACTAACGCCATCTCTTGTTCACAACATTTATCCACTGCGTCAGGCAGTCTAGAAAGCTAAAAGTAAAACGGCCTCGAAAGGCATCTGACCAATCACAGCGCTTTCTACAGAAAAGCCGCGATATTCCTAGCGCCATCTATTGTAACAACGTTTACTGATCTGAACTCGGCGCGTATCCTACGCCGAACCGACCAATCACAGCGCTAGCCTACAGTGGCTATCACTTCACCCAACCTAAAAATTCCTAGCATTATAGCTAGGAAGTTTTGGGATTTTCTAGGGGTAACTAAAATTCCGATCTTTGAAAATCGAATTTCATGAAAACTAGTCAGCAGATTTGAACCGGATTTGTATTAAAATTCATAATATTAATTTAGACAACAGTTCATGCTAAGTTTTTACACATTATCTCTATATTTACATTATTGCCCTTTCTATTTCCGAAGCGATGTAGGTTATCCCGCCAGAAGAGGCGGTGACAACGGGCGTTAACAACTTATTCAAGTTGATCTAGTTATCACGTTCTAGTATGAAGTAGCATCTTGACCCTCAACCATGTAAGTCGCTCTAAGGGCGCTTTTTCCGACGGCATGGCACCAAGCCGCCATGTCGGACAAGTTTTCACGTTTTGAGACCTCATAATCCCTCTAGTTCTCTACCCAAGTGAATTGTGGTATCCAGCCATAATCATCGTCATCTCAAGCCTACAAAAAGGTATTTATCGGCACCCTGTCTGCTATTATACTCAATCTATTTATGACGCTGTGTACTAGCATCCCCATTGATATCATCCATGGGAAGCCTACAAAAAGGTATTTCTCACAATAGAGTCTAGTAAGTAACGCGGTACCATCGCTGTACTAGCGCCCCATTGGTCTCGTTCATGAGAATTTTCACAATCGAGTCTCCTCTCGAATCCCAAGTAAGTAAACACACTAGACGTGTGTTCATCGCTGTGCTAGCGTTCCCTTGGTCTTGTCCATGGGTGTTCAACATTCTCGATCAGAGTATATCACTGGATTGGTATACTCTGGGCTTATTCTAATATGTGTTACTCGGCACTTGTCTGCCAATATCTCAAGATCTCACAAATGCTAATCCCCTACGCGGATTTCAGCTTACCTATGCGATCTGCATAGCGTGTTTTACAATCATTTATGCGTGTACCAAAAAACCGCATTTCATAAGGCATCCAAATCATGCTATTATGCAATATCACCATACCAGATTCAAACCACTACATTCAAGTCATTCATATTTGCAAGAAATTGAACAACATTGTATATAGAAGCTACAACACAGACTTAGTAAGTGATTTTAAGGTGGTGGACTTTAAGGTAATATTTATCCTGTTATTATTGCTTGTATATTACTGTATTTCATATCAGAGTTAGCTCAGCTAACTGAGCTCATACGTAGCAGTTCCGCAGGGACTTTAAACAGACATTTAACTGTACTTAGCTACAAGATAGCGTTTATAATCATATACATGTTTAGTATTACAACTGTGCAAGGCTTTAGTTTTTAAGAGTATTATTTTGTCATATTCTTCAAGGTCGTTACTTTGCCTCGACTGATATTGTTCATATCGTAGCACTGACCACGTACAATCAATCATTCGATGTTTATATCTTGTTTATTTATGAGCTTCCAGTTATTTTCAGATAAAATAACTTATTAAAATATTCATATAATGCTAAAGCTTTTTGTTTTATTTACAAAATGACTTTAGAACTAGCCCTGGTATATCATAGTGCCTATGAGCACATTTCTGTTTGTTTAGAAAATCGACCAAGATCGAATCTGAAACACTTACAGATCCACTAATATATATATTTAATGTAAATATGACCGGATACTCTAAATGTTTTCACTCCTACTAGGCCCCGTGAAATCAGAAAAACCATAAGTTTTGTATAAAACAAAAAATCAGTGACTGAGATGGAATATCTATCAGGGTACTGGAAAGTTTACCTGGTAGTGCCATTGCTGCTCTATAAGACGTTATTAGTATCTCTTTCATGTCTGGTTTCTTTCCATGTTGCTTTAAATTAGCTAAAGTAATACCTCTTTACAAAGACGCTGATCAATTGACTCCCTCAGATTATAGGCCGATTTATTTGCTCTCTACTCTCTCCAGGCTCGTTGAATGCCTAGTGAAGGAACGTCTCTAATCGTTCCTAAATAATCACAACATTCTTACTGAAAATCAGTATGGATTTCGATTACTCAGAGCACATGGATGCAATGTTCGACTTTCTGTCAGGGGATTTCCAGTGTACAAATGGTCGAATGACGACTGCTGCAATTTTGTGCCTTGTTAAAAACCTTTGACTGTGAGATTCACGAGGTGCTGCTGCGGAAACTCTTTGCTTACGGAAATCGAGGCGGGGCAGTTCGGTGGTTCGAGGGCTACCTGTGTTGCCGGAAGAAGTCTCTCCACATAGATGGCGTGCCCTCTAGCATGCAGCGTACTTCATGGGTTCCGTATTGAGGCCAAACCTTTTTTAATAAATGTGAATCATTGTGACTGTTTAAAATTGCTGGGCGCTTTACGCTGTTGCCAGGATATTGAGTTGGATTTCGGAAGTATTAAGCGGTAGTGTGAGCCAATGCTTGAACATGTCTAAAACTAATCTCATCGGTTTCAACTGCCCTGCCTCCTTATATTTGGTGACAACACCATCTAGGCTGTGAAATCTTCTAAGTACCTGGGTCTTTGTGTTGACGAAAACCTAAAATTCTATCCTAAAAGATTAGCATCTGGTTGTTTTTCTGCTCGGGCTACCTTTCGGGAGCTTGGTGAAGAAGTCGCGCGTAACGTGTATTATGTCCTTGTTGAGTCACATCTCAGATATGTCCTACCCTTATGGGCTTATGCCTTGCAAGCACTATTCTGACCCTCTCAGCTTTATTTATTCTGGGAATGGCTTGCCTAATTCATAAAAATAATTATCAATTTCCCAATCCGCAGCCCGTATATGGTACATGTCAAATTAACAATGTTCCCTTGCCCATTCCACATTCCAGCCTTATGAGGAATTCGTTGATTTACAGTGGCAGCAAGATTCACAATCACGTTGATCTGTGGAATAGAAATATTCAAGACTTAAAAACCCCTCGCAAAAGTTTCCAATGCACCTTATTAAAGAAAGTTTTCTATTCTATTGACGTTTTTTTTTGAGCAGAACTAAAATTCTCAATATATTTTATTTTCAATTTATAACGTGCTTATTTCAATATGAGTGTTTCCTAAAAGGAAATCAATGAAAAATTCTATAAATGGCTGCAATAAGCCTGTAACGGAATATAAGTTTATTCCGCTCCACTGAATTCAGTTTTATTACCAGTGATTTTCGATGTTTGGTGTATGAATCGCCAGTGACATCTATTCGTGAATGGGTATATTTCGCGCAACTAATTATTTAAGAAGAACAGGTACGCTGGTTTATACCTACAATTTGCAGATTTCTGTGACTGTAGATTTCTATATTGAGTAGTGACATTTATTTGGGGATGGGCTTATCTCATGTAGTGGGTAATTGGAAAGCGTAGTTCGCTATTTCATACCTACCATTTATGCATTTAATTTAAGACGGATTACTATATTTAGTATATATTGTGTATTTCTTTGATTTGAAGCAGCATGACACATAGCAGTGGTCACATGATCTAAATTATCCAACGAGAACTTTGAAAGGAAGGTCGTTTATCTTGTTGGCAACGCTTGACTGGATAAGTGCTAGTTTTTGATCTTGAAATATTAATAAATAATTAATAATATTAATGTTATTGACATAAAATAAAATATCCTGTGGACCTCAGTTAGACGATTTCACAGGAGGAAGTAATCGACAATTTGAAAATTTACTGGTTAAAGCAGATATAATCAAAAACTTAAATTACAATTTTAAGTTGACCAAAACTTATAAATGACTACGGTTAAGCAAATTTATAAATAGCTACTGTTACTCAAGATATTTTTTTCTTTACTTTAAGATATGAAATTCAAAAGAAATTACGACTGAAATTTAAAATTCAAAAGAAAATAATGGAACTACATTCCAAACAGTGGCAAATTTAAATAAAAGATAACTTGAATTTAATGATAAATAGTAAAATAAAAATAAAGGTACAACCTCTCTATAAACGAGTCTTATTACTCTTCTATATGTATATGGCCCTTGGCACATAAACGATAATTGAGCGTAATTACGCCTCAATTAATTAAAGATAAAGATAAGATAATCACTATCTTGCATTAAGATAGGGGCTTAGATAAAAGACAAAGGAAAAAAAAACAGGTAAATTTACACATGTACAGGGTGTCCCAAGTTCGAGCCTCATCATTGGGATCTCGGAAACTAGAAGATATACGAGGTCGGTTAAATGGAGGCAAAGTTGTGCAATTTGATGCTGATCAAAATGCCATCTTAAAAGTTTAAAATTTCCGAATACTTACGGAGATTTTTGGAAGAAACCGAATATTCGCGATTTCATTTTAATTTTTTTACGACTCTATTTGAATATATATAACAAAATAAATTTCACATTTTCATTGCTACTTTCTCTGTTCTACAAGATGGTAATATCAGATTTTCAAACCGACGTTTTGTCTTTGAGCTGCCATCATCAACTCTGTTTTTTTAAATACGGCCCTGGATTTTTAATTACGGATTTTAAGAGCTTTTAAAGTCCCAAAGCCAATAATGTATCGCACTTATTCGAAAAGTTCATATTAATGGCATTTTCCATAAGACCTCATGTGTTACAGAGAGACAGAAAACATATTTTTGGTAAGAATTTACCAGGAAATCATTAAAATGATTTTTTCGAATAAGTGCGATACATCATTGGTTTTGGGACGTTAGAAGCTCTTAAAGTCGGTAATAAAAAATCCAGGGCCGTATTTAAAAAAACCAAGTTGATTATGGCAGCTCAAAGACGAAACGTCGGTTTATAAATCTGATAACACCATCTTGTAGAACAGAAAAAGTAGCAATGAGAATATGAAATTTATTTTGTTATATCTATTCAAATAGTCATAAAAACATAAAAATAAAATCGCGAAAATTCGGTTTTTTCTAAATATCTTCGGAAGTATTCGGAATTTTTTAACTTTCAAGGTGGCATTTTGATCAGCATCAAATTGCGCAATTTTGCCTCTATTTAACCGACCTCGTATCTCTTCTAGTTTCCGAGATCCCAATGATGAGGCTCGAATTTGGGACACCCTGTACAATAATGCAAATTAATGTCGATACATCATTGTTGAGACGCGACAGGGCAAGTGCTAATAATCATATACTTGATGTTACAAATAAACTGAAACTTTTAATGAAATAAGCCTGAAAAGAAAAATAAAAAATATTACACCCAACAATACTATGAGGGAAAATTCGGAGAAATTCTACTAAAAATTCAATTTACTACCTTTACAGGAATATATAAAACCACTCCGTGAATTTCTCAAACAATACTGTTCAATTTAAATGAAAATACGTAAAATAATATGTGTGCCGCTAAACGATGAAAATGCAAATTTGGGCTTAACCTCTATCAAATTACATGAATCTGACTCACGAGAGACGAAATTATTCACTAATAAATCGGTATTTTTACCGAACGGTCATTACAAAAAATTAAGATTATTGGTAAGTTAATCGAAAGTGTAATATAAAAATGCTAAATTCTTGCTTTAGCAGAATATGATTAAGCGAATCTGAAACAAAAAATGAAAAAATTAGTGAAGTATATGCAAGATGAATAAAATATTTCAAGATCAAAAACTAGCACTTACCCAGTCAAGCGTGGCCAACAAGATAAACGACCTTCCCTTCAAAATTCAAAACGTTCAACAGATTCTGATTTTCGATGTTCTCATTGGATAATTTAGATCATGTGACCACTACTATGAATCATGCGGCGTCAAATCAAAGAAATACACAATACATACTAAATATAGTAATCCGTATTAAATTATATGCATAAATGGTAGGTATTAAATGACGAACTACACTTTCCAATTACCCACTACATGAGATCCCCAATAGATGTCACTACTCAATATAGAAATCTACAGCGACACAAATTGTAGGTATATACCAGCGTACCTGCTGTTCTTAAATAATTAGTTGCACGAAATATACTCATTCACGAATAGATGTCACTGGCGATTCATATACCAAGCATCGAAAATCACTGGTAATAAAACTGAATTCAGTGGAGCGGACTAAACTTATATTCCGTTAAAAGCCATTACAATTTTGACAGAGTAGATAGTGTGATGCTGTATATTATAGAGGTAATATTTACTTCTTAATATGTTTCAACTTCCCCCACACTTATGTTTTTGCTTGCATGTTTTCCCCTCTTTTTTGTTTTTGTTTCGTTTTGGTGTATGTTTTATATACATTTTATAAAGCCTTGTGTTATTGTTATTGCTTCATTGTTAGATTTTAAGGATTTTTTTTTTATTTTCTTTCTACAAGTTACTTTGATTTTTTAAATATTGTATTATTATTTTATTAGACAATAAAAAGAATCAATAACCAAACATTCGTTGTTAAGAGGAAGTGAGGAATTAATATGCATTTTTTTTATTTAAAGATAATGCAGAACCAAACGACAGTGTAGGATGCTAAGTGATTTTTTAAATATTACAAAGCATTCTGCAAAAACGGAATCAAGATCTTAGATAATAGAATACAATACACATACGATAAAAATTTTATTATTAAGTAACAAAAATATGGGTGGTCAAAGTTTAGTTGGGGTTAGACTAGACCACGGTTTCTGACACTTTTGAACCAAAGCTCTTGATACAAAAACATGCACAATAAAAATCTATTACTTAGGAAACAACATCTCAGCCTTTGACTGGATGTATGCAATGCCGCTCAAAAATGAACTGCAATTTTGTTTGTAAGATTTAGCTCGTTACATAAGTTTGACGCAATTTTTATTTGTTTTCGTCAATGGAAAAGATTTCTTGAATAGACTTTCAGCTCCAAATTTGAACATCGGGAAGGTATTGCAAGTATATTGTAAAAGTCTCCTACAGTGCTAAAATGGCTTGTAGGTGCATGCAAACCTGCTAAATATTGGTACGTTACTCTACTCAAAGATACCTCTTAAGTCAGGAGCGTCAACCTCATGAAGCGACGGAGCGAGAGTCCCATTCGGACATTTGCTAAACGATGCTGTCAACAAAACCTAGTTTAGAGCAAAGTGGGTGGCAAATTTATTAATAAGAGTTGACTTTTTGACTCATTGACTGTATGGTTATTTTATTTAATACAAATACTGTTGTATTATTATTACCTGCAGATTGGTTTGGCAATTTCTATATTAATGTTAGGTAGTAAATGATTTTCTTTTAAAACTCTATTCAGGCTTAAGTGCCATTAATAGGTGAAAAATCCGCAAATAGTTTTAGTTTATTTATCAATTGTGCCCTTTTGTCCCCACCAAGATATACCAGACCCGGAGCTTGTAAATAATAAGATATATTTCTAAGAGCCAAAAGGAATTGTTGCAGGCTCTAAAAACTTTTCTTAACCAAGAGCAAAATAATGAATCAATGGTCAAACACGGACGGTCGAACGATTTCGTGAAAATCAACTAACCTATAAGAAAATAGACATTATTTTCTTCAAACGGATTTTCGGAGAACCAAATAGCTCGTGTTTCATCATATTCCTTGAACATTCCATACTTTGGATCCAAAATTTGTCTCAGCAAAAGCATGAAGAATTCCTTGGTTACTCCACCTGCATCTTCAGCTTCTTCACCACAAAATTTGATCTTAAAAATTCAAAGTAATGAAACAAGTCCCCACTTCCCTTATCAACAATAAAATAATAAAACTAATAAAACTGGAAAAATGAATGCATCTAAAACGACTTACGCAAGATATGCCAAATTTTAGTCATAAACTAGATTAATTAATTGTAGCATCGTCTTGAAGTTACTTTCTTTAAATTTTATAGATACCGGCATAATGGAATATTGTGGTTTTCTAGCGATATAATCTAGGTATAATTCTAACACAGTCGTTGAGAGAATTTCAAAGTTTTAATGTAATTCAAATTATAGAATATTCAACTAATTTATCCGTATTAAATATATAAGTGGTTATTTATTTCAAACGGAATCCGAGGGTGGATTAAGATAATTCAATCAGTGTGAAACTTTATAAATAAATTAACATACTACGGTTATGACCACATCAAATTAACCCCCAAGAGTAAACACTGGGAGCGATAAAATTGTGAAAAATCCATCTTATAGAATCACAAAAGTCGAGTAATTAAAGAATATTTTTGTCAAAGATTTTTCGTAAATTTCATGAGTTAAATCGTAAAACAAAAACTGCTTGTTTCAACACAATACTTACTTTTAACGGCTTCTTTAAATCGTGGGGGTTAACATTGCTTAATTCTCTTAGCGTATCTTCTACAATGTGATCCCTAGTTACGTTTAATATTAAGAACTGATTTATCGAAACCATTCTGGTTGGACTAAAGATAGCAGCTAGTACCGCTTGCTGGGCTGCATTTTGCATAGCATTCTGCATCTAAAATTGAAACAAAAAAACCTAAACACAATGATTATTATAAAGT
The DNA here is from genome assembly GCA_016904865.1 of Pissodes strobi. NCBI lineage: Eukaryota > Metazoa > Arthropoda > Insecta > Coleoptera > Curculionidae > Pissodes > Pissodes strobi. The sequence continues at coordinate 14,065 of JAEQML010054295.1, read as the reverse complement.
AAATTTTCACTGGCTTTTAATGAAAAATTTAATCTGTTCTAGCTATAGTCCGAGACGCGACCGTCATAATAGTCATAACATTTTTGAGAATATGATGCATTCGTAATAAAAAAAATAGCGTATGATATACGTGTATAAGAGGCCTTTAAAGCCCTTATCGCGCGAGCTTTAAAGGCCCTCTTATACACTTATATTATAATATACTAGTTTAGTTGGGCCGAATAAGAAACCGTTGGTCGGCCGAGGCTGGCCTTGACCAGTAATTAATTATACAGGGTCTTTCAAAAAATTCGCATCATATGGGAAACTTTTTTATTATTGATTTCACAGAAAATTCTATTCTTGACGAAAGTTGATGCTTAGAAAAACAATAATTTTAACGATGCTAAATTAAGGATAAGTTGGCCGTTTGGCCAGGAGAGAGGGGAAGAAGGAAAAACTTAAATAATTAATTTCGGGAGAACGAGAAGAGGTACGAGGTCGAAATTTTTATGGTAGGTGCGCCCCATGGGGGGCCACCTAAGACCATACGGGGGGGATCGTGGTATTAATTTAAGAGGGGATTTTGGGGGGAAAACCGTTTTTCGCCCCTATCTCTGCAATGAAGGCTCGGATCTAAATTCTGACAAACGATGACCCCGCTTATTGAAGTTTTCACTTCTGTCGTGCGGTCTTAAGAACACACCAATTTTTTATGTTAATAAGAGCTTTATTTTTCCTGCAGAAGGTTTTCCGATATTCCAAAATTTTTGTTTTCTTAAATTCAATTTTTGTATTTTTGAACTGAAATTTTTTTTAGGGGCGTTTTGCGTTTTTTCCTGGGGATTGAATTCAGTAAAGCCATCACGCATCACGCGTCACGCTCGGATATGTAAGGCATGTCCTCGTATAGGTAGAGAGCTGAAATTTTCAGGGGATGTAGACGGGGTAGAAAGAAGATCCTGAACGAAAACAGGACCCCGTACCCTCTCCCCTCGTTTGGCCAGGGGAGGGGAGAGAAGGAAAAACTTAAATATTTAATTTCGGGAGAACGGGAAGAGGTACGGGGTCGAAATTTTTTTGATGGTAGGTGCGCCCCATGGGGAAGATCTTAGACCATATGGGGGGAACCGGGGCTCTAATTTAATGGATTTTGGGGGAAAACTGTTTTTCGCCCGTATCTCTGCAACGAAGGTTCGGATCGAAATTCTGACAAACGATGACCCCGCTTGTTGCAGTTTTCACTTCTATCGTGTGGTCTTAAGAACACACAAAATTTTTTAAGTACCCTGTATAACTTATCTTTAGTTTAGCATTGTCAAAGTTAGTTTTTGAAGTGAAAACTTCTTTAGGCGCGTTTTGCGTTTTTTTTGTGGGGGTTGAATGAGACCGAGCCGTCACGCGTCACGCTCGGAAATGTAACGTAACGCTCCTTCTACTGGCATGTTTGCGTATAGGTAGAGGGCTAAAATTTTCAGGGGATGTTGCCGCGGTAAAAAGAAGATCCTGGACGAAAACGGGACCCCGTACCACCCCTCGTTTGGCCAGGAGAGGGGGGAGAAGGAAAAATTTAAATAATTAATTTCGGGAGAACGGGAAGAGGTATGAGGTCGAAATTTTTATGGTAGGTGCGCCTCATGGGGGGCCACCTTAGACCATACGGGGGGACCGGGGCTCTAATTTAAGGGGGGATTTTGGGGGGAAACCGTTTTTCGCCCATATATCTGCAACGAAGGCTCGGATCGAAATTCTGACAAACGATGGACCCGCTTGTTGAAGTTTTCACTTCTGTCGTGCGGTGTTAAGCATACACCAAATTTTTTTTCCAAGCACCAACCTTTATCAAGAATAAAGTTTTCTGAGAAATCAATAATAAAAGTTTCCCGTATGATGCCAACAAGGTGATTAACGGTCGATGGTAGGTAGGTTAATGGAGAACCACTCAACGGATAATTCCGTAAATTTGGTGGTTTACATAAACGAATATGCTCTACCTTGCTAAAATATTTTCGACAGTGCAGTGTTGCCGCTTCTACTAAAAAGTAGTAGCAACTGTCACATTTTAAATGGAACACCCTATATATTATTGCATATTTGGATACAGTCAAACAAATTTAAGCCGTATAAATATAAATTAGTGCACAACTTACGGCCTGGCGATGCCGAAAGACGCGTCCAATTCTGTCATTGGTTCATTAACGGGTGCGTTGCGAATAGAAACTGCGAACGACAAGTTTTGTGGTCAGACGAGGTATTTGTTTCAAGCACTGACATTTTAAATAGACACAATTCACGCATTTGGGCGCAGAAAAACCCACATAAAATATTTCCCAGGTTTGGGTTAAGTGTTTCGTGTTTTATTTTTGGAAGCAGAATTGCATATATTATCTACGAAGACAGTTTAAACACTGCCCGTTACATGAAAATCCTTCAAACTAATTTGCTTGAAATTTTAGAAGATGTTCCTGCAGCTCATTACAAAATATATATTTTCAGCAAGACGGAGCTCCATCGCATAATGCTCGCGCTGTAACACACTGGCTAGAGGAGCACTTCCCCAACCGCTGGATCGGGACAAATGGACCGGCTAGGTGGCCACCTCGGTCACCTGATCTTTCCATATTAGATTTCTTTTTATGGGGGTATCTTGAAAATAAAATTTATAAGGGACGGTATGAATCCATTCAAGAACTTCGTGGCGCCATAGAAAATGCCTTTAGGGAATTGAAAGGTCGTCCCATGATAATTCTCAAAGCTTTAGACAGAATCCATAAACTATGTCGGACGTGCATTAGACATAACGGGCAACAATTCGAACATTATTGTTAAACTTAGTATGTATTGCAATTTTGTTATAAGTAAAGTTATATTTTTAAATGTTTTATTGATTTTTATGTTTTCTTCAATAAAAAAATGAGCCTATTACTTATTATTCACATTTAAAAAAGTTAGATTTTAATTTTATAAAAATAATTTGAATTTTAACCACTAACACAAATATATATAGTGTCCCATAAAAGAAACTTTGATCAATTGCTCAAAAACAGTTATGTTTAGAAAAAAAAACAAGTACGCCACTAGATTCTACGGTCTATATGCATTTGCAAAAACTTTTGAAATAACCGAGATACAGGGGGTGCTTGAAAACGACAAATTTTCAAAATCACCCCGTAGCTCAGAAACTAAGAGAGCCACAAGAAATATAATTATGGCATCTTCCATTTCATCTAAAAGTAACAAAATTGCGCAAACCGTATCTTTTTATCTCCACTCATAAGCGAGGAACCCCATAAAACACATGTTAAAAAGTAAAAAAATGCATTTTTTTATTTTATTTATGAAAATAAGTATGGACTACATTATATTTTTAGAAAGCCCACAATGAGGTTGTTAATATAAAAATAATATACAGGGTGTTCCATTTAAAAAAAACAACTTTAGTCAATATCTCAAAAACTGAAAAACTTGAAAAAATCTAACTACGCCACTAGAATCTACGTAAAAAATGCATATGTAACATTTTTTACCTTTTCGGTAAGTCCAACAATAACTGAGATATGAGGGGGGTCCAAAAATGCAACGTTTTCAATTTCGCCCTGTATCTTAGAAATTAAGAGGGCTAGGAAAAATCTGTGTGTGGAGTTATTAGTTTCACAAAAAAATAGCCAACTATTGCGAAAACCGCATCCTTGTATCTCTACTCATAAGCGAGAAACCCCGTAAAACACACGAAAATGGGACACCCTGTACAAGCGGTTTTAATTTGATCGATACCTTTTTTAATTGCACATTTAGAAAGCAGTTCATGTGCTTTTTACAAACCACCATAAAATATTAATTTATTACATGTAGTATTTGTGCTTAACGCACGTTGGGAAACACGTAGAGGAAAAATTGTTTCAAAATTCAAATTTCATTTATTGTCTTGAAAAACTATGAAAATAGCGTAGACATGGTTAAGAAAATAATGTACCTCGGAATATAGAACAGTTACATAACATAAACATAAAAAAATGGGACTATGAAGAAATAGGATAGTCATCGTCAGAAGTAAAAACATTAAAAATATATAGAACACAATACATACTCTAAAACGGAGTTTTATCCACAATACCGAAACAGAATTAGACGCGCTAACCATCATCAGGAGATGATTAAAACTGTTTTAATCCTCTCCTGATGATGCTCTAACATGGTTAGCGGAACGCGCGTCGAGTGCAATAATTCTGTTTCGGTATTGTGCAATGAATACAGAATAGGAAGGAAGGAGCAAAATACATATTGACATTAGACCCGAATGGTTCTTGCATATGGCGACCCAGATTACCAGTGGCGTCTCCTAAAACGATTGCACAACAAAAAAATAAATGCTTATACTATGTATTTATATAGTTTTGTTGTTTATTACTTACAGGTACAGTAATCTCAAAAAAAGTTATAATTTATAAATATTGCCAACATGTATATAAAAATACGTGCGTTTTTTGCGGGTCATATAAATGTTTTAACTTTGCTAGATACTTTAGGTATATTCGAAATATAAAAATTAAATTCCTTAGGATAAATTTCACATGTGTAAACTTCATTTTATTAGCTAAACACCTATGTAAAGAAATCTTGGGAAAATACCAAGAAAAAGTGGTGCGTGAAAAAATTTTGTTCTTCCTATAATATGTTCTGTGTTTTCACATTAATTTTTTGGAAAAATATAGCTGTTTTCTAGGTTAATAGGTAAAGTGAAGTTTTAAATAAATAACATCACCAATTGACAATTATTCTAAATTACATGAATGATTATTACATGAGGGTTACGAGGTATGTAAAAAGCAGCACTTATCCGAAAAAGAAACGCAACTTTCTGTTTTTTTTTTTTCGATAATTTTTGTATCTAAATGTAAATGTAAACATATAAGTTTAGGCACCTTAAATTTACATACAGAAGTTTAATTTTCATATTTGAAATGGAAAAGTATCAAACATAACGTTAAAAATGTTATCCGTTAAATCCTATAGCTTGCCTTTAAAATAACACTAAAACATCTAATAAATTAGTCGGCCTATTTTGTAAAAATGTCTGTAAATTGCTGTCATTTACATTTTTTTGCGATTTTTCTTCCCAGTAATGCTGTTTGAGTACTTAAACGACTGAGTAAATAAAATGAAAACGAATTTTTGCAAAATTGGGGTTGGATTCGTTTTAAATAAGGCATGACAGTATAGTATATTATATTATATGACTCATTCTGGCGTTATGTTTGGGTGCTTCCTACGTTTTGATGGTATTTCTTGCGTTTAAAGCTATTTTTTGCGATTTACTTTGATTTGTAACATTGTTTATTTCTTTAGTAATATTATTGTAGATATTGGCGTTAATTCATATAGTGTTTAATTAGATATTTAGTCGTAAAGGTGTGTATTTTGGATTAAATAAGCAAAGTAAACATGGTTAGTTGCAGCTTGTGGCCCTTCTAAAACTCCAACAAATTCAGAACTTGGAATAACATTTCATCGGTAAGTAGTTACCTACTTTACCCCTTATTTTTCTGGTTTTTACCATTTAATAAAGCAAAATTATAAATTGTCTAATTGTTAACAAATAGGTGACAGATCTAATTATGGGCATACCCGTAAAAAATATAGCATTAAAAATCAATGTTTGCAAGAACATTGGACAGTGCTAAGAGTAATAAATACTTTTCTTTTATACTTGACATGTTAAAGTTTATACTGCCAATAAACTGCTAAAATTAGTTATTTGAATATATTTGGGCATTTGAAATACAAAAATAAGCAAAGTATGGTTAGATAATAGTGGGGTAGTTTTGAAGTGTGCTTCTTATTGAAAAAAAAAATATGTACTACCTAATTTTATTGAAGAAGCACCCTTCAAAACTATCACACTATTCTCTAACCATATTTTGCTTATTTTTGCATTTCAAATGCCCAAATAGATCAAATAACTAATTTTAGCATTTTATTGGCAAAATAAACTTTAACATTTAGCACTGTCCAATATTCTTGCAAAAATTGATTTTTAATGCTATATTTTTTACGGGTACGCTCATGATTAGATCTGTCACCTATTTGTTGACAATTAGACAATTTATAATTTTGCTTTATTAAATGGTAAAAAACAGAAAAATAAGGGGTAAAATACCTACTTACCGATGAAATGTTATTCCAAGTTCTGAATTTGTTGGAGTTTTCGAAAGATCACAAGCTGCACAAGTAACTATGTTTACTTTGCTTCTTTAGTCCAAAATACACACTTTTACCACTGAATATCTATATAAACACTATATGAACTAACGCATTATCTACAATAATATTACTAAACAAATAAACAATGTTCAAAATCAAAGTAAATCGCAAAAAATAGCATTAAACACAAGAAATACTATCAAAACGTAGGAAGCACCAAAACATAACGTCAGAATGTGACATATTATGGTTCCTCCGCAGCCTCCTCGATGTCTTAGGAGTTCGTCGCACGTATTAAGTGTCAAACGGCGCACAAGCTCCTCCCCTTCTCTTCTTTATTCTTTGGTATTGTGGATAAAACTCCGTTTTAGTGCATTTTGTCGAAGGTTCCAAAATCCAACATAGGCAAAATACATAGTTTGAAAAACATACGACATGAAGATATGGCATACTATTTTACACAAGATACTAAACAAGATTCTAAATAGGATTCTACCCAATAGATCTTACAAAGGCTTTAAACTCTAAATCGCATAGAAAGCATTGCAGAAAAGTAACTCTTTAACCTTTGATTTAAGTCTCGTTAATATAACACATTTCTATTTCCATCGGTAACATGTTAAAGAGACAACTCTCAGAATGGCACGATGACCTTTTATAAAACTCATCACTGTGCTTTGCAAGAAGTTTCTCGAGTGTCGCGCAGATGCCGATCCAATCAACATTACTGACTTATTTTTATAAACAACCACATGTTTATCTAATATAAAAAATTCCCCTTAACGGTCAAACTGGTCTGCTCTCTGAAGATCCCCTGAAAGGAATATAAAAAATATTCGTAGTTATTGGCTTCTGGATCACGAACATTATTTCGCATCTCTAGCCATACCCCACAAGACAATCCAGAATCCAGTAAAGAATCGCACTACACAAACAACTGTAAGAGCTGGTTCAAGCCTAAGGAGCACTTAAGTTGGTTTAGCAAAAATGCGCTTTCGTTTAGTTTTTTTTTTCAGACACGTCAATACACCTTGCCAAGTGTAAGGACGAAAGTGAGTGTCCCTCGAAATCAAACACACAATAGTTTGGCTTTCTATATTCTGAATCAGTTTTCGAATGACTAAGCATCAGTTTGTGGGATTTTCAGGCAAATATTTCTTCAAAGCAAGTCAAGACTTTTCGTTGGAGATTTACTGAATCAGAATCAGTGTTATTACAATAAACGAAAATGTTTGCTCTCCTAACAAAGTTTTCCAGACCGTTGTTAAAAACCGTAAAGATAAGTAGTCCCAAACACTTCCTGATTATTGCCCAGGTCCACTGAAAAGTTCTGTGTTCCCTACCAATTTTGACCTAAAACGCCAGACGTGCGATAATTCTTTGTTTTTCTATATTGCTTCGTCCTTCCTTTATAAAGGTCGGTACAATGTCCGCTTTCTTCAGCGGTTGTGGAAAAAAGCCTTGTTCAACTGATTTGTTAACAAGGGTTATTGATAGAATTACAGAAAGCTCCTCAGCACACTCTTTGACAGGGCCTGAAGTCTTCTTGTTTGGCAAATAATTAATGAGTTTTGACACTTCAGCCGAGATAGTAGGTAAGTACCGCAAAACTGGAAAATCTGGCAACAGTGTAAATATCATGGTTCAATTCCGCATGCCCGGAAACCCCCCGGTACCGAATTTTGTAAATGTAGCTTCAGCGGTTTTGAAGATATTTATGCGTTCCCGTACTTTTTACTAAAAATGCGTTGTTGTCACATCTCAGCAATTAAAAGAGTACAAAGACTACAATTTTGAAAATTTGGTGTTTTACTAAATTTGATACGCCCAATTTATTGCAATAAATAGGGCGTTCCATTTAAGATAACAAATTTACTCCGTGTAGCGCAAAACTGGGAAATTTGGTAAAAGTGCAGATATCATGGTTCAATTCTGCATGCCCGGAAACCCCCAGGTACCGAATTTTGTAAATGTAGCTTTAAGGATTTTGAAGATATTTACGCGTTCCGGTACTTTTTACTAAAAACGCGTTGTTGTCACATCTCAGCAATTAGAAGAGTTAAAATTTTGAAAATTTGGAGCCTTACTAAATTTGATACGCCCAATTTATTGCAATAAAAATAAGTGGGGCGTTCCATTAAAGATAACAAAATGACTCCGTGTAGCACAAAACTGGGAAAGCTGGCAACAGTGCCGATATCATGGTTCAATTCCGCACGCCCGGAAACCCCCAGGTACCGAATTTTGTAAATGTAGCTTTAACGATTTTGAAGATATTTAAGCGTTCCGGTTCTTTTTACTAACCCTGTAGGTAAAAAAAATAAATTACCTGCAATTAATTTACTAATCTCCAAAATTGTTCCAAGGGTGTAAAATCTCGTATTAATCATAAAAAAAATGTTCAGTCAACTATCTCGTGGGACAATACCCGTCAGTCAGCAAAAAAAAAATAAATATTTCGTTTGCGCGAGGGACCTCGCAGGCGGGCGCGGCACCGCGCGGCGGCTTGCTCTTTTCGTGATGACTAACCAGTAGCGAAACTAAGGGCTCACAGGGCCAGCAGTTGCGGGGAAGCCCCGTATTTTTGGGGGCCCCGTGGGGCGATTTTACTAAATATATACTATTAGAGCACGGCGCAGCGGCGGCGGCACGCCTCTAACCCGCGCTATTGGTCATTTCAATATATAGTCGTCATTTCAATATATAGTCTACCTCTACTCGACATTCGCGTCTAGGCGCACCAAAATGAAGCTTGAAGCATGTGTACGTGCTAATTCAGAAACTGCAAATCTTTTTTAAAGTTGTTTTTTCTTGATTCTGGGCATGCCTTGGGTTAGTTTTGCTTGATTGCGCTCCCGCAAAGAGCGAAGAGCCATGCGTGTAGTGAAATATTACAACGACTTAAAATACTTCTGACACTTCGGTCACGTATGCGCAGGTCCGTAGCTCTAAACTTTGGTGTACCGCAACAGAATTACTTTTTTGAATGAATAACGCGCGTTGGGGCTCGTCGCTGTGCTGTAATGGTATATATTTAGAAAACTCGCTCTCGTGGGGCTCCAGGCGCCATCGCCAGCGCAACAAAAAAGTTCTAAACTAAAAGATATGCTTTAACCTATGAACCTCATAATACATACCTACCATTGAAAAAGTGGAACAATAGTATCCCATTTTAAGCACCAACCAAACCCTCAAGTTTCCAATGTTTCCATAATAAACACAATCTGGTGAGTTTGCAGTTATTAGGAAATGTAAATATTGCGTTTCGTTAAAATATGGCTAATGCAGAACAAATAAATATTCACAAAGACATTAATCACTGGCAATACTAGTGACTATAATACCGATGACCACAGCGGAAGCTGAAAGGTGCTTTTCAACTTTGAAGTTGATTAAAACATATTTAAGAAATTGAATAGGGAATGATAGACGAAATTGTTCCTGATTGACTGTCTGATTGGAAATCTAAAAAATAAATAATACCTTCTCTAATTTGGTATAAAGAGTGTCTAGAAATAACGTCAATATTATTTTTTGCATAAGTACTTACCTGAATTTTCCTGCGATGGTTGAATAACGACATCGGTGATCAACTGTGCTAATTGATTATCTCAATTCCGCTGCTCTGAACAAATGCGGGTTGCATGGCAACAAAGTAATAAAGCCGCCTCCGACGCCGTGCCGCGCCGCACGAGGGAAGTGTTTATTAAACACTGACTGACGGGTGTTGTCCCACCAGAGAGTTGACTGAATATTTTTTTTATGATTAATACGACATTTTACACCCTTGGAACAATTTTCGAGTTTAGTAAATTAATTGTAGATAATTTATTTTTTTTACATGTATCGGGGTTGACTGACCAGCTCCGTTCCGCCATTCAACTGACTGACTAACATTACTGTTATTTATATGTAATATATAATATGTATAACGATTTTCAGCCTTAGTAAATTCGTTGCATTTCCTAAGTAATCTTGACAACTTTGACAGCGTACCCTAGTTCCCTGTTCTAATCTTCGCTTGACTGACCGCGGTATGTTTATGTACACCACTACTGTAATCAACTGTCAAAAAACTGGCTTTAGTAAATTCAGAGAATTTTTTCGGCGCTGGCTCTTAATCTAACACTTGATTGCTCAAGGCTTTTCCCCAAAGAGGAGCTATCTATATTTGAATTCAGCCATAGCGTTTCTATTGAAGGACCTGAATGAAGTAGTGATAGAAGTTTTGGTCTTAGGCGAGGAATCCAACCTAAAATTCATCACCTGCCCATAATGATCTGAAAAACCCGGCTCAATGACAAAAGTGCTAACGGAGTCATTATTTGAAGCAACGTAATCAATGACTGTTGAAATCAATTTGTTACCCCTTATATATTCTCTAGTGGGCCGAGTTATTAATAAGATTAAGTTAAACGAAACAAAAACATCAAACAGCACTTTTTGCGAAAGGTTTCTTCAAAACCATTGACATTTATATCTCCACACACTGCATGCAATAGTTAATATGACGGACAAAATCTCACCTACCGGAACTTAATCGGATACCGGAATCGGCACGCTAGGACTCTTTTACAATAGTGTCCTCTGCACGGCCCGACCGCGTTAAAAATGTATCATGTGAATGAACATTGTGTAAGTTCTTACTACAATAAATAGTCAGGATTTAAAATATACATTCATTAAATAAACTACTGTGCATTCTGTTATTAAAAAAGTAATCTTATTTCTATTTGCATTTTTCCTAGTAATTATATAATTTGCCTCCAAAACATATATTAATTTAACTCTAATTTTGACTTCATCATTATTAATAACCGTAAAAAGATGTACCTTCTTATTAATACTGTTATTACTTACTTGCAAAGATTGATCAGTTTCTAAAAGTTGTAGTTTGGCATGCGCGTCAAACAGAAATGGATAGTTACATAAATACAATTTCCCAGACTGAAAAATCAATAAAGATAAAACGATTACTTTATAATGCAGTTGGATAGACAATTTGAACTACTTACATCGTTATCTGACAGCCACAAAACATAATCAACTCGTACATCTAAATAATCATGTAAATCGTTAATATGAAAAATATCATAAGGAACTTTTAAGCCATCTGCTACATTATGATTTAGTTTGTTCAGGTAGGCCATTAAATCCAACATTGCGACTAAAGCAGCATCATAAAACGCAGTCTGAAATAAAATATGGAAGGCTATATTAAACTGAACACATATCGAAGAAAACAGAAAACAAAAATATAAAAATACTTTAAAGAGATAAATATGATTTTTATTTATTTAAGCAGATTTCTAGATATTGTATTTGAACGGGAAGTACGTTACCATATTTTTATCTGAATCTAATATTTTAGGTCACTATGTTGAAAGGGCTAACATCAGGCTTCTTAAACGTTAAGGGCAAAGCTTTGCCGAGTAACGTGATCCTTAGTGAGGCAAAAGAATGCGAGGCTATATTTGCGTTCTCATCATTTCTCAGATACGTATATTTTCTCAATTTTATTAGATGCTTTATTTAAAACAAATAAATTCCTTTTCTAAACTCAATAGGGGCCGATAATTTACATGGAATTTCCTAACACCCGAGTGATGCATGTGTTAACAAGTCCTTAAGGAGATGCGATTTTTTTAAATATTATTCATTTGTTAATAGATAATATTGACGTAAATACACCACCAACATACTTTCGAATATAATTTATAAACTCTGGATAATGCTTGGTACATCAGAATAAGTCAGATACAGTATTAATGGAGTCATATTAACTTTACTATTTCAGTGTAAAAAAGACAGTATTACTTTATTACCGTTTAAACATATTTTGACTTACACGTGTCTTCACGCTCGAAAACGATTCAAGCTAATATTTATAAAAGCACTATAATATATAATTTTGACATGTCTAAACTTATGATATAAAACACATTACATCTCTAAATTGTTTCAAAAATAATGGTTGTGAGAAGTAGTTTCATTACATTTCACATGCGTTAAATAGTTTGCTCCGTCATATTTGCACACCTCCCAACTTATTTATCAGAGATAGACTAAGTTTTAAGCTATATAATAGATAAATATAATAAAATAAATATGTCGAAAGCTTACCCTGCCCTGTGGAATTTTTTGGTTCCTTAATATATAACTGGCCACATTCTTAAAGATATTAATTAGCTTCTCGAAATACTCATCGGCCATCACACTCCACCAACCTCCGACCACTTTATTTGCAGGTTGCTTTAGACGAAGTACACCAGTGGCAAAAGGTTTTTGTAAATTCATGTATTGCTTTGGATTATTGAATTCGTGGTACAGAGGTAGTATTAAATATATCCTTAGTGATTCAACGTCAGGAGGATTTGGAGTTAGTTGTTGAAGAACACCATCTGTTATTCCTGTCAAAATCTAAAAAGAGTATGCATGTATACAGGGTGTCTTAAACACCGTGTGCCACTATTGCTATCTCCGAAACGGTAAGTGCTACGAGGCTGGTTAAATTAGAGAAAAGTTGCCGTTTCTGAAACCCATTCGGGATCTGTTTACAGTGTTGTCAAATTCCTGTTAGTTTTTAAGATACAGGGTGATTTATGAAAAATGTCTAAAAATATTTCGTCGATTATTACAAAAACTATTCATTTTCGAGACACAGTTTAAATTCAAAAATTTTATAGTTTTTTCCGATCTACAATATGGTGTCTTCAAATTTTACCTCCGACGTTTCGTGTTCGGGCCACCACCATCAACTTAATTTTCTTAAATACGGACCTTGATTTTTATTTCAAATCTTAAGAGCTTCTGATGTCCCAAAACCAATGACGTATCGCACTTATCCGAAAAAATACTTTTTCCAATTTTTATTTAATTCCTACCAAAATTCTCTTTTTTGTCTCTCTCTAACACATTATGTTCTTATGGAAAGTGCCAATAATGTGAACTTTTCAAATAAGTGAGATACGTAATTGGTTTTCGGACATCAGAAGCTCCTAAAATCTGAAATAAAAAATGCAGGTCTGTATTTAAGAAAATTAAGTTGATGGTGGTGGCCTGAAAACGAAACGCCAGAGGTGAAATTTGAAAGCACCATGTTGTAGAGCGGAAAAAAATATACAACTTTAGAATTTAAACTGTGTCTCGATAATGAACAGTTTTGGTAATAATTGACGAAATATTTTTAGGCATTTTTCATAAATCACCCTGTATCTTAGAAACTAACATGAATTTGAAAAAAAACCTGTAAACGGATCCTGAATGTGTATCAAAAACGACAACTTTTCTCTACTTTAACCGACCTCGTACCACTTACCGTTTCGGAGATAGCAATAGTGGCACACGGTATTTAAGACACCCTGTATATATATATATATATGTATATATCAAAGACATTTAATAAGGATAGACCCAGCCAAGGCGCCGAAACTGCCATCAGACATTAAAAATACCTATTCGCCTGTTGTTATCTCCTCGTTGGAATGTTGCCAGATTTGCATAAGAAATATCCACAAGATAGTGGTTGCTTAATTATTATCTATTTAAACTTATGACTTATTTGTTACTTGTTAGTAGTAATTAAATAAAACCATAAACCTAACTACTTCATAGTAAAATCCGATATTATTTTGTCCGTTTCTCTCGCTTTCACTAATATTTGACAGAATTTAGAGAACAACTTGGCAACAATGTCTTCTGACGCGGATCGATGGTATTCGGCATAGTATTAACCTTCATTCCCTGTTGTTGTACGGCGGAGAACTATCGGTGTTGCCAGTGCTAAATTCTCCACCAGACATTTTGTTCAAAATATCGTTTATTTAGCGTTTACAAGCGTTTAATTAGTGTTTTGTGTTTAATTTATGGACTAAAAATGGTGAGG
>MU191058.1:18435-38434 GCA_016904865.1 Pissodes strobi | reverse complement strand
TATACTTATAAAAAAACAATTATAATTGATCCAACTGCACCTAATTTTAAAAAGGCTTTTTTCAATTTCAGTGCGGCGCAACGATAAATTACGTTTGGAAGAGAAGGTGATACATAAATTTTAAATTTTTTGTGATATCGGCAAAGTTAAGCATCAGCAAGTGCTCTGCTCAATGGTTTATTGTATCGAATGAGAACATTAACATCCTGAACATGAATTCACAGACAAAGAAGACGTTGCCCCAATTCAGAGTTACGCGCGCGTTACATTGTTGATAAACACCATATCTTTAAGGTCTAGCGAATCACTCTCAACTAGTCTGGAGCTCAGTGGTTGGATGCTGAGGCTGCAATAAGGCGGCTCGGCAAGCCATGTTTTTTTTTCATTTTTAAAATTGTGTAAACAGTTTTTTTCCATTTCATTTTTGGGTTAGTTTGCTTAGTCCCAGTTGGTTGCGCCACGGTAGCGAGCGAAGCGAGCGGCGGGCCATGGGTAAAGTGTAATATTAAACATTTTTGTCAACAATGTGATGCGCGCACAACTCTGAAGCCCTCTGATGCGATAAAGGCATCGTCATGTCACAGACAAATACAAAATTTCCAACAAAGTGAAATGTTCACTCGGTGGAGAACGTGCTGATAATATAGATAAAGGTGTATATTTTTCACTATGACATTGCATGCATATTTTCTTACATTTTTTTAAGTTGCGCAGCATTCTAATTTATATGGAATATAGAGATATTTTTGATACTTCAATTTTTAAAACAAACTAACTTATTTCCAACAAAGTTTTTGAAAAGTTTTGATAAAAATTTCAAACAGTAAAACATTGATGGCTGTTTGCACCTCCGTTAAAATCGTGACTTTAGTAAGTCCCCCTCAACTTTAAGGTTCACCTTAGATTAATTATGTTCGCGCGACCAAGGCTTAACGAAATGTTAGCGAAACGTTAGGTAAACTTGGCAATGTTGCGATTTTGGTTACTTTTCTGGTGCATTTTTAACAAATTTCTGTTTTTATTCATTGATGTAGAGAAGGCAGGAAAAAAAATAAAATGGTTAATATGCAGGCTGTTCAGTTAATATGCTGACAGAGGATACCTCTTAACCTAAAAAAAAGTAAAGAAGGCGGATCATCACTATATTGATATGTTTTCACTTAAAAAACACAATCAATAAGTCGACTAATAATACAGATAGATGACGGTTGCGAATTTTTAAATAAATTATATTTAATTTCTACGCTCGCTTTCCTCGCTCCGGAGGTGAGACCAAACAAAACTAACCCAAAGCAATCCCCAAAATGAAGAACTTTGAGATATATATGAATTAGCACGTACGCATGCGTGAAGGCTCAATATTGCGGTAGGTAGACGCAAATTCTTCTAACGGCTCTTAAGCTTTTTAAAATTACGTTAACCGCTGTCATCTCCCCCCATTTAGCAATAATTGACGATGGAGGGCACATTTTGATTGGTAGGTAATAATAAATATGGCATTGCCGGCTTGCTGTTCGTATTGCAATATCCAGGAACAGTGCAAGTGAAAATACAACTTCAAGATCGACAATTCGTTTTGGCTGCAGTTTCATTGTCATTTCCGAGGAAGTTTTAATAACAAATATCATCATAGTTCACTAATGTTACATTTTGCAATAAATGAATAAATCACTTACCATGAATAACATCTGCAGCCTCAATACTAACCACTATATAGAATGCTATAAGCGGCAGGGAGTATTTTAAAACACTGTGATACATAAAACCACAAAGAATCCCCCTTTATTCTTTGTGCATAAAACATGGACATTAAAATACGTCAAAAGTTTGACATTCCGGACCCCGACCTAACAGGTACGAACGCATAGCGCCCCCACTAAATTTTTGATGCGAAAGCCGTGCATGCGTAATGCCCGAATGTATCGGTCTAGCGAAATTCCTTCAATGCCTCGGTGGTGTTATAGTTAGACGTTTTGGTTGTCACTTGTGCGCCGCGTCGCGACAGATGTTTTGTTTACTTTTTTAAAGGTTATGTTTGTTTTTCATTTAGTGTATTAGTCTAACTAAATAAATTAGAAGAATTGACAAGAAGCAAACGAAAATATCGAAAAATATAACCATATTTCTATAACTTCCTTGGCAACGAAGCTGCAAGTTGAGAGGTTGAGAGCTCCTTTTACCCCCCTGCACTGCAACCAGTTACACAAAAATAGGCACCTGCGTCTGTGCATCTTTATTCTTCAAAAATCTATTCAAAATCAGTGTTTAGTTTTACGATGATTATAAATTTTAGATTGCGCACAGAATTTCTTCCTATTTTTTTGTACTCAAAACAACATTTTCATACTGTTAACGTCTAGTATAAGAAAAAATACTCAGTCTAAAGTTTAAACTTGATACTTGGGCTTGAAAGATAATTATTATGCTTATTATCTAAACATGTTTTTAAAATGTACCAAATATAAAGCATAAACACATTAAAAAATTAAGGCCTACAAAACAGCCTAGGTAAGTTAATTTACACCGAAAAATAAACACATTATTAATCAATCATTATCCTTCTTAGAAAATACGCGTATTCTGGGAGGAATAATAATAATTAAAAATAACAAAAGTCAAATCAAATCAGCATTAAAGTGAATTGACAATGCAAATAATTCACCTATTTCCTAAATACCCGCTGTAATTAATATTGTTCTAAGATAACCACGACATCGTTTATTGGGATTAAGAAATTCGATGTTATATAATCATAAACAGTCAACAATAATCCAGGCCATCGTACTAATTAATGTTTTGTTTTCAACAGTAGCAAGCAAGTGGACGAGCAAGGTCAGCCACAGCAATGCAACATACCTGTGAAATTCAAATAAGGACGCGGCATGGCTGGGAAAACAACATTGAAAAACGCTGATGAGTTAATTATGAGTTATTATATCAAACATATTGTTTCACCTATTTTTAAACATAGTTGTAAGATAAACTTATAATGATTCAATATTTCAGTAACAATTATTACTATTATTTTTAAAGCACAATTGCAAATGTTTAGGATAACAATAATAAAAATTTCTTTAGAAATATAAACCAGACCAGGAAAAATGCAACCATTAATTAGTTCACAATAATTATATTAATAATACCGGTAACATAACAATAATCCATTTTTGATGTCATGTACACAGTGTACCAACAACCAAGATATAAAATAATATTTCTCAAATTTGCAATTCCACAAGTTAACCATATAATTATCTGATATAAACTATAGGTTGCAATCTTAATTTTTGAATCATAAGATAATATTTTTATTTTACGATCATCCTAACTTCCATATAATTTTTTGTTAGAAACAAAAATTGATGCGAATTTTAGACTAAAACTTTACGATCGACATGTTCTGCGTTTTGATAGGCCCGATCGACGCGGAGGAGGCGTGGCCTATCTGATTCGCAGGTCAATCCGTTATAAACACGTGCTCGGACTGAGGACCGTCATTGAGCCCGTAGCTCTCGAGCTGGACGGTGGGCTGCGGATAGTCGGCGCATATTCACTTCCGCGTCTCCGCCTCCAGGAAGAAGATGTTCTTGCTCTGCTGCCTGCCGGAAAGAAGACGCTCCTGCTGGGGGATATTAACGCAACACACGCTAATTGGCGTGGAACTTCCAACAGGAGCGGACGCTTGCTATACAGGTTAGTGGAGCAAAACATTGACTTAGTCTACCATCAAACTCCCAATCCTACACATTATCACGACGCTTTTTCCAATCCATCGTTCCTGGATATTGCTCTTACTGGAGGAATAACCGCTGCCTCAACTCTCGTAGAGTTGAATGAGCTCAACTCGGATCACCTTCCAATCAAGATTAGCCTGTACACCAGGCTACAGTATGAACTGGAATCTATCCGCTCTTATAGAAATCTTGATTGGAGGGAGTTCCGGGCGAGGCTCAATCAAGCGACGGTTATTCCAAGACAAATAGACTCTATCCCAGAACTTGAGAGCGAGGTGCAAGCTCTAGTCACCAACATCCAGCGCGTCAGAGACGCAATCTGTCCGATTGTCAAAAAACGGCCGTTTACTGACACTCTCCCTGAACCTATCCTAGACCTAATCACCTTCCGCAACTGTATCCGGCGTAGATGGCAACGTACAAGAGCAGAAAATGACCGTTTGCGTGTCACAGCGCTAACAGGGACGATCAAGGCTAAGATCTCTATCTACAGAAATGAGAAGTGGATGGCCTATATTAATACCATAGGCCGACACGACGGCTCGCTGTGGAAGCTCACCAGGCGGGTTCGCGGAGGCACCGCAATTTTTCCTGAAATACAACATCGTGGGGATGTATTTACGGACAGTGCTGGGAAAGCGGAGGCCTTCGCGAGCTATCTGGGGGACGTCTTCAGCGAGACGCCGAATTCCACGCCATTTCACACCTATGTAGACACAGTAGTGGAAAGCTTTACATCCATTAAGTACCCGATTGCCCCTGCGGTGCTTGATAGACTGCTAGTCACTCCTGCTGAAATCAGGAGATTTCTTCGTCGTCTGCCCGGAAACAAAGCCCCTGGCCCTGAAGGTATTCCGTATATTCTTCTAAAGAATATGCCGAATAAGACCGTCATCCACTTAATGCACATCATAAATGCAATTTTACGCCTGCAACACTTTCCGCTCCCTTGGAAGAAAGCGGTCATAATACTGTTTCCTAAGCCGGGCAAGGATGCGAGGCTTACCTCCTCGTATCGGCCAATATCGTTGCTCGATACGCTTGGCAAACTAATCGAAAAGCTCATCATGTCGAGGATTGGCAGTGTCGTTGAGAGTCTTCGGATTCTACCCCCGGAGCAGTTCGGTTTTCGCCGCGGTCATAGCACTACTATGCTCGCGGCGAAGGTCGCACAGGATGCTCTGAACGGCTTCAATGAGGCCAAGGCAACGGCATTGTTGCTACTCGACATTGAGGAAGCATTCGATAGAGTATGGCACAATGGGCTGATATATAAGCTTTTTGCTATCCATGGAATGCCTTTACATTTAGCATCCCTCATTGCGTCGTACCTTGCGAATCGCTCCTTTTCGGTTAACATTCATGGCGATACTTCAGGACCTAGACAGATCATGTCTGGAGTGCCCCAAGGAACAGTTTTGTCACCGCAACTATTCAGTCATTATATAGCTGACTTCCCGTCTCATCCTGCAAATTCCTTTGCCCTGTACGCTGATGACACGGTGATATACTCATAGTCATCAGACGTGCAGGTAGCAAAACGGAATCTCGAACACCATCTCACCCTTCTAACCCCCTATTACAGGGATTGGAAAATAACCTTAAATGCGTCGAAAACAGAACTAGGTATATTGACACATAAGCGCGATATAGACCTGGCAGCTATTACTGTAGGCAACACGGCAATTAGGCCGATAGATCCCGTCAAATACCTAGGGATAGTTTTCGACAGAAAGCTCCTTTTTTCCAAGCACGTCGCGGCAATCAGGGCTAAAAACATAATTATCCGCAAAAGTTTGAATCAACTTATACGAACGAGATCATACTTAAGCCCGACTAACAAACTGACAATCTATAAATCAATAATAAGACCGACGTTACTATACGGAGCACCAGTATGGTGCTCAGTAGCAAGAAGCCACCTCAAACATATACAGACGATACAAAACAGATACTTGCGGGCTGCTTTCTCTTTAATGCTACTCGATCGAGTTCGAGTCAGCGATCTACATAACATGGCCAGCATAGAGTATGTTGAACAATATGTCAACGATGCAGCCTGTAAGTTCTTTAAATATGGCATCAGGAGATCAGAAGCGACCGCAGGTATCGCAGACCTAAGACATGACCCATGCCACAGACTGAAACATGGACCGCTATATAAGCACACGGACCTCTTTTATCAGAAACTTAGGCCACCATAAACGACTCAATATACAAATACAATTCATTAAAAATGAATAAATACTTGAACATGGATGTACTAACATACATACTACGAACCAGACAAGATCACTTCATCACTCTCGCCGCAGCCACCAAGCTGCGCGTGCTACCCCTTCCCCAGGCAAGATTTACGTGTTCGGGGCGAACAATCGTATGTTATACCCTTCATGTATGGGCCTACGTGACCGCACCCATATACTACTATGTGCATTTATGTACATAGTCCTTGAATTGACTAATTAGTTATTGAATTGTACATAGAATGTATATATTGTACATATTAGTGTTACATGTCTGTGCCGTCTGTATCGTGATAATATTAAGCAGGTTTTTTGCCTACTTTTTCCTGCGTTTAACACCAGCTTGAACCACCCCTGAAACACCCTCAACCAATCAATACAGCCTATAGGCAAACTCACCCTGTAGCTTGATTGAAGGGAAATAATCCCAAAAAATCACAAGGTTGACCTGACTACTGATTAGTTAGTCATTAGATGGGCCGACACCAGCCCCTAAGTCGCAGGTGTTTAGTTCGCGAGTGAGATGCGCAATGTAAGCGCAACACAACTCGTAAAACGAGAACACGCACTTCGATTACATTTATGACTAGCTTATAAGTATGGATACTGTTCTAAAAATGAATAAAAATTTGATTGATTGATTGATTAGGTTAAGAGGTACGTGTCAATATTGTATGCTAATATTCTGTTTATATTTTTTGCATGACTTAGAGCGCTATTCAATGTCGACCTACAGTTCGGTCAGATGGAGCCCTTGTACGGACGGCAGCCAAATGGAGATCCACGGCAGAGATCATGAATTATTGAGTAAGGACGAAAGTGGATAACCATTGGCTGGAATCCAGGACCGAACTAAGCTATAAGCGAGAACCAAGTAAAATCTCAAATATAACTTAAATTTAGTTATGTGGGGAACGATATGACTATTCGAATATTGAGGGCCACTCGTTAATAATTAGTGCTTATTACAAATAAGTTTATGAATCTTTAAAAAGAGTCTTCGAAAATTTAGAAAAAAAAAATTTTTTTCATTATCGATTAGTTTTCAACTTTTTAGCCTAAAAGGGGCTTTGTAGCATTGGAGACCAATACTCCTAAGGATGGAGGAATGTATTAACGAAAGATTCTAGTATAAGAAAAAGCACTCAGTCTAAAGTTTAAACTAGATACTTGATCTTGAAAGATAATTATTATGCTTATTATCTAAACATGTTTTAAAAACAATCAGTAAACTTTCAACAAATTTTAGTATAAAAGATCGAGCGGACCGAGTAAACGACAACTTGGTTCAGTCCGTGGTTCCTTTGTGGAGCGTGCTGGCAGCAAGTTCACCTCACTGCTCATCTAGAGCTGTTTGGTACCTTAATGGGAAAGGTTCTTGGGTGTTCAACCACCCCCCTATCACCGTAGAGGGGAACGAAGACTGGAGGCAACTCCTACAAACCTTGCAGGCAGAGAATATTGAGATCCACTACGCTAAGACGAGGGGACAAAACATGCAGGTCTATACAAAGACCATTGCGGACTACAGGGCACTGACCAACCTCCTTAAAGGACAGGACAGGGCATTCTTCACCTACCAGCTGCCTGAGGACAAGAAGATTCATGTGGTAATTAGGGGATTACCACTAAACACAGACGAAGCGTACTTGAAGGCAGACCTTCAAGAAATGGGCTACAAAGAAGTCGAGGTAGCCCAGATGACGAGCAGACGTAATCAGAAGAAGATGCCGCTGTTCTTGGTGAAAACCAAGAGCAGTGAATCTTCAAACTGAGACACGTATATAGTACACTCGTAAGAGTAGAAAAATACGTCAAACAAGAAGGTCCGAGGCAGTGCTACCGCTGCCAAAAGTTCGGACACACCCAAGGAGAATGTTGTTTCCCCCACATCTGTGTAAGGTGTGGAGAAAAACATCAGGCGAAAGAATGCCCAGTCCCCAGGGAACAGGGAGTAAAAAACGCGAAATGCGCAAACTGCGGCAACTGCCAACTATAAGGGATGTGAAAAATTACCCAAGAAGACACCAACCCAGCAAGTGAGGACAACTAGAGCACACGGGCAGGCGACAACCACCAGGCCTAGACCAGCGGGCCGCAACCCATCACAGAAACCTGCAGGAAGCAATCCGCAGACGAAACCACAAGCTCCGCCCAGGCCGGCGGACGAGAAAAACGATAATAAAAATAATAACAAAAACAACAAGAAAGAAGAAGTGCCAGCCACAGAGACCATGGCACCAATAAAAAGCATGATCCAAGATCAGATCATGGCGATGATGGTACCACTACTACAAAAGATGGTACAGGAAGCCTTCAAATAAATGAATGGACAGTGAAGATATCGGTCGCCTCATAATTATGTCGTGGAACATCAACGGCATCAGATGCCGCAGGACAGAAGTCCAAGAACTTCTGCAACGGCATAATCCGGCGGTCCTGGCCTTGCAAGAGACCAGGATTGACAGATCGATACACTTCTCACTACCAGGATATTCCATCTACCGACACGACAGAGTTAACCCTGCAGGAGGCGGGGTTGCTCTAGTTGTAAACAACGAGATAGAGCATACCAACCTAGGAATCGAAATGGACTCAGAAATTGAGGCGGTCTCCATAAGAGTCTCTACGAGACGTGGAGAAATCAAGATAACCTCGGTTTATCTTCCGCCCCAAGATCTGATACATGAAGAGGACATAGAGGAGCTAACTCGAGACCCAAGACCCAAGATCATCATTGGGGACCTGAACTGCAAACATCAGCAGTGGAACAGTTCCAGGACAAACAGGAACGGTCAAAGATTGGCACAATATTGTGAAGATAGAGGTGTAGATGCTCTAGGACCGGACCAGCCCACATTCCTACCCAGGGGTGCGGGAAGGCCCGAAATCCTGGACATAGCACTTCTCAAAAACGTGCGATTCGACACGGAGTTAGAAACCATAGTGGAAGGGACATCAGATCACAACCCTATAATGCTGTGCATCAATCTTAGACTGGCAAGAACCAACCTGAGAACGAGGAAAAAGACCAACTGGTTTAGATACCAGAACCTGATTAGAGACAATACGAATTGGACGAATAAACAACGCCCAGCAGCTAGACAATGAAGTGGAACATCTGGAAAACAACATCATCCAGGCCTTCAACTCTAGTACTGCTGTAGATGATTTATCCAACACTCGAAGACATGATGATCTCTCTGACGAGATCAGGAACATGATCCGAGAGAATAGGAGACTCAGGCGCGTTTATGCAAGAACCGGCGGAGACAACGACAGAGTCTCGCTGAACCAGCACAGCGGCGCTTTGAAAGAAATGCTCAAAGTGCATAGAGACGAATCCTGGCAACTTAAGCTCAGGGATCTGACCCTCGAGAAAACAGCCTGGCAGATGCAGAGGGCACTCCGCAATCCCAGGACTCTTATCCCCCTTAAGCGGGGCAGGAGGCCTGGTCTATGCGTACGTGGACAAGGCGGAACTACTCGCCGAAACCGTGCAGAACCAAGGCAGGCTAAACGAACATCCTGACGAAGATGAAGAACACCGCGAGGACGTACAGGAAACAGTCATGCGCCACGAGCAGAAACAAATTCAGCCTAGATGTGACGTTCCGACCTCACCAGCTGAGGTTGCGGACATCATAAAGAGGCTGAAAACAAAGAAAGCACCAGGAGAGGACAGAATTACACACAAGATGTTCAGAAAGCTACCGAGGAAGGCCATAACAGCAACCGTCAACATCATCAACGCGATGATGAGACTCGGACACTTCCCAGACAGGTGGAAGGAGGCTGAGGTGATAGTGATACCCAAACCGGGTAAGGATAAGACAAATCCTGCAAATTACAGGCCTATCAGCCTCCTCTCAGCTGTTAGCAAGATGGTGGAAAGGATCATATTAAGAAGACTTAATAATGAATCAACAGAGCAGGACACAATCCCAAGCATCCAGTACGGATTCAGGGCAGGACACTCAGCAGAGCTACTACTACTCAAGGCAGTAGAATACATCACCAAGGGATTCAACTGCGGGAACGCGACAGGAGCGATCTTTCTAGACGTAGAAAGAGCGTTCGACAGAGTATGGCATCAGGGGCTGTACTACAAGATGATTGTAGGAGGCTACTCTCCTAGAATGATC
This sequence comes from Pissodes strobi, assembly GCA_016904865.1. Taxonomy (NCBI): domain Eukaryota; kingdom Metazoa; phylum Arthropoda; class Insecta; order Coleoptera; family Curculionidae; genus Pissodes; species Pissodes strobi. The sequence goes on along the minus strand of MU191058.1, from coordinate 28,309 downwards.
AAGATCATCAAGAGCTACCTGACTAACAGAAGATTCCACGTGAGAGTGAAGGACAAGATATCTGGGTCTAGAATGCTTGAGGCAGGAGTACCGCAGGGCTCAGCCCTTGGACCGGCCCTGTACTCAGTATTCACCTATGATATACCACCGATCGAAGAGGTGCAGGTATCATTGTATGCGGACGATACAATGATACAATATACGTATAACAGCACCGCGAGGATAAGCACTGTGCTGCAAAGAGCCACAGATGAAATAACTGACTGGATGGTCAAGTGGAAGATCAAAGTCAACGAGAGGAAAACGCAAACCATACTCCTTCAACGAAGGAGAAAGGCTGCAGGACCACAAATAAGGATCAATAACACCAACATTCCTTGGAGCGACGAAGTCAAGTACCTCGGAGTATACCTGGACCGTGGACTAACATGGAAAAGGCACATCCGAGCTGCTAAGGACAAGACGAAAAGAGCAATGGCCATGCTAAACCCCCTGATCGGGAGGAATAACCAAATGGCATTGAAGACAAAACTCATCATGATTAAGTCGATAGCGAGAAGTCAGCTGACGTATGGATCAACAGCCTGGGGATTCGCAGCGAAGTCAAGCATTAAATTGCTAACGAGTACTGAGAACGTACTAATCAGGAGAGCAGTCGGCGCACCTTGGTTCGTCAGAAATGCTGACCTGCAACGAGACCTACAGTGGCAGCCTTTACCAGACTGTATAGTCGAAAAGGCCAGGCGCGTATTCCTAAAGGCAGAAAACCATGCTGATGTAGAATTGAGAGAAGTAATTAACTATCACCCAGACGACCCAGGGACCAGGAGATGGGCCAAGCACAATAGACCTAGAAGTCTAATTGGATAAATATACAAACACGAGATGACACATTGTATCAGAGATGCGCGGACCAGTAACCGCAAGTGATGTCTGAGAAGCTTTATGATTAGGACTTAATAGGATTTGATCCCGGAAGTCCTTAACCGACGTGCAGCAGATGCACACGCACAAGTCGGCATTACCATTAGTACGGGGGGTGTGCATAAGAGAGCATTTTTACTAGACGACAAAAAAAAAAAAAAAAAAAAGGTGTTCAACCAGAGTTGTTTGGTGCCTTGATGTGAAAGACCCTGGGGGGTTAAACTCCCTTTCGCATTTTGTTCCTTTACGGGAAATGCACAAATAAACTTTTCTTAGTACACGTCGGTTGGAGAAATAATAAAGATAAGTTGGTTAGGGTCGGAAATATAAAGTAACCCAAGCAACTCTCTTGGAATCAACATAATTTAAAAGTATTTGGAGGAAGTCTCAATTTGTTTCATGAAACCGAACTGGTCGCGTCTGATAAGTCTTCAACGAATAGTCATACGTTCCACGCTCCTCTGATGAAATATATTTAAACATAGTTATCAACCTAAATGCATACCTTCATGTATTATACTAAACCTGGGTTGTGTTCTGAAATACTTTGTAAAAGTAAACTCTGTACTCTGTAATGTAGTGACGGCCATATTGGAACGAAACAAAATGTGACTTTTCTTTTTAAACGGATTTGGGAGTAACTTTGTACCAAATTTCAATTTAACCCAACTTTATTTCATTTAATTTAATTTTAAGAAGTGGTGGTCTTTTATATTATCTGTGTTTATAATGCAGAATCATCAAATTAGTGCATTTTGTGCAATTACTGCACAACTCTTAAGCATCAAGGAGGAATGAATAAGCAGCAGTGAAAGCGATAGTGATAGCGATACAGAAGTGGTGGCTTTTTTAATTAAAAAGTTGAAGAAAAAGCCTCAACGTATTGATAATTACGTAGAATCTACTTTAGAAAGTTTTACGGCCAAGCAATTTCAAGAACATTTTAGGATAACTGTAGACAACTATGAAACAGTTGTTCGAATATTGTATCCCTCAATTATAAGGCAGGGTGCAGTATGGAGAGAAAAAATTAATGTTGAAAAGCAAATAATGTCCGTCATATGGTTGCTTGCAATGCCCGATTCTTATAGGTATGTAATAAATATGCTATAACTTTGATTCATATCATTATTTCTATTGGAAAAAAAATACTTGGAATGAGGTGTATAATAATATACATCTAATGTATTATTTAAGCTTAATTGTGATTCTATTTTGGATCAGTAAACGAAAGATTTAACATGGGCAAATCATCCCTCTCTGTGTGATTTATGAGGATGGTAAAAGCTATTTGTGAGAAAGCACCCCAAATCATAGCATGGCCTCACCAACAAAGAATCGAGATACAACAACATTTTCAACGACTAGGTGGTTTGCCCAATATTATAGGAGCAGTTGATGGCACTTACATTAATATTAAGGCACCTAAGAATGACGCAGAAGTATATGTCACCAGAAAGTGTATATATGCGTTTACACTTCAAGCCTCGCTTCAAGCGGTGTGTGATCCAGACCTAAAATTTACAGATTTGTTTATAGGTTATCCTGGATCTGTAAGCGATAACCGGATTTTCCGAAATTCATATATTTTTAATGATATTATTCAAAATGATCCGGAGAGATTCATTTCAGAAAACCAATACATCATAGGGGACAAAGCATACCCTCTCCTAATTTGGTGTATTCCACAGAGGGAATTTAACACCAGTAAAAATCTTCTTTAACCAGCAACAAGCTAAAACTAGGCAGACCATTGAACGATCTTTTGCGCTTATTTGGTAGATTCAGGCGCCTAAAATATCTGGACATGAATAGAACGGACATGATTCCAGGCACAGTTCTTGCCTGTTGTGTGCTTCACAACATATGTCGAAATTGGGAGGGAGAAGAAATATATATTGAGGAGGGTCTTCAGCATTTAGCACTAAACCATGCTGCTGACAAATTGGATATCAGAAATAGAGAGCATGGAGGTAATATTACCAACAATGAAGCCAGGATGAAAAGAGATCAGCTCTTCATATTCAAAATGATCCGGAGAGATTCATTTTAGAAAACCAATACATCATAGAGGACAAAGCATACCCTCTCCTAATTTGGTGTATTCCACAGAGGGAATTTAACACCAGTAAAAATCTTCTTTAACCAACAACAAGCTAAAACTAGGCAGACCATTGAACGATCTTTTGCGTTTTTATTTGGTAGATTCAGGCGCCTAAAATATCTGGACATGAATAGAACGGACATGATTCCAGGCACAGTTCTTGCCTGTTGTGTGCTTCACAACATATGTCGAAATCGGGAGGGAGAAGAAATATATATTGAGGAGGGTCTTCAGCATTTAGCACTAAACCATGCTGCTGACGAATTGGATATCAGAAATAGAGAGCATGGAGGTAATATTACCAACAATGAAGCCAGGATGAAAAGAGATCAGCTCTGCACAGATCTTTTTAGTGTTTTTTTTTGTAGTTTTACTTGATGATCTATGTTCTTTATATAGCAAACATTTTTTGTAATGAAAATTTTATTATTTCCGTCAATAAATGCCTGTATTTTTGAATAATTTGTATAGTAGATTTTCCCTAAATGATCCACAAATATCTTGGTAGGATAACGCAAAATGAAAGTCTTGCTCTATAAAATAAAATATTAATTCGTAGGAAAAAAAAGCAAGCAAGTCACTATTTTTTTATTAGTAATAAACGAGTAACTGAAACTTAAGTACAGAACTGTACAAAACATTTAACTAACAAAAAACAAAACTTAAACATTCTTTGAAAACAAAACTCAACAAGACACTAGACTTTCTTAAGGTAACTCCTAAAAGTAAATTTGTTACCTAGTAACAAAAAAAAACAAATGCCAATAAGCATTTGTTTACGTAAAAAAACTAAACTAATCATTAATAGGTAACTTAACATGGAAAATAATATATAAAAAATATATCTACTAACTATTTTGTTAGTGACTAAAGTTTATCAATAATTTTATCCAATTTCTCAGAAAACATTTCAAGTGTTTTCTTTTTTATTTTCATTGTTTTATTGTGACGCCTATTTCTGCTTTCCTCTTTCTCCATACTGTCTTCATGATTTTTTTTTAAATTAGAGATGGTATAATTTTTTTTTATTTTTTAGGCAGCTCCTCCAGAAGATTTTCTTCTATCTCACTATTAGCTTCTTTACTTCCTGTTGCCTCTTCTGTAACTTTTAAACCTTTTGAGGAGGAAGCAATAAATTGTGGGCTTATGTTTGGCTTTTGTCCCAGAATATCGTCAATATCTGAAAAGTATTCAAATTTCACTGTTTCTACCCCAGTTTTCCGCGCTGACATATTCTTTTTTTTTTCTTTAGATATCTTCTCCTTAGATACTGCCATCTGTCTTTTACTTGGGACCTAGTGTATATACTCGTTTATTTTTGCCGTTATTTGATCCCAAACACTATCATTATTTTATTGATGTGGACTCGAAGAGTTTACCATAGTGTTTGCCTAGAGAAATTAGTTGCTCAGTTGAATTATGATCCCACTTTTTGTTGCTCACAGATTCAACAATTTCACTCATGCCCATGTCCGAGTCCATATCATTATTATTGCAATTTGTATCATTGTTGCTGTTAATGAACTCATCAACTTCAGGAGGGAGTTCAAAGCTTGGAAAATCCATTTAACTATTTCCTGAAGCTCTTCCGTCAATTTTGTTTTTTGCAATGAGCCGTCTGCAATTAAAAGACATAGCAATTAGCAATTGAAAATCGTGCGGTACATCAGCAACGGCCTATAATAATATAATAAAAAGCCCTAAGTACTTTTAGAATATTTTTTTGTAATTTAGGAGAGGGGTTCAGTAATAATCAGATACCCGACATTCTTGCAATTTACGTGGTAACTATTATAGCTAAACCCAACAAACCTTATATTACTGAACTCGCCTTACTCTATCGATATACAGAAGCATATACAGGGTGTCCCATTTAAAAAAAAATTTAATCTCTACAGTAGAATTTCGATGTTCAATTGTTTTTCTAGTAACACCACAGAAAACTGTATGAAAATCCTTACAACTTTTGTATTTACCATTTTTTTATACGAGGGCAAATAAAAAAGTTAAAGGGGGGTTACATTTATAACCGGACGCCCTGTACATATATTTACGTAGAACTTGATTTAAAAAATTCATCTGTAGAGTAAAAGGCACATTCTAACAATTTCTTTCTAATTTTATTTTCAAAAGTGTTAAAAGGAAGCTGTTTCACTTCTTCTGGAATAGCATTAAATAGTTCGATTGCCCAATAACCAGGTCCACTTTGACACCTCCTCAGCCTCCAGTAGGGCACAGCTATACTCGTCTTGTGTCGAGTGTCATAGTCATGCATACTCTCATGGGTATGAAAAGATAATTCATGTTTTTTGACATATACAAGGTTATCTAAAATGCACTGGGATGGAAGTGTAAGTATTTCAAGGGAGATATATGCATTTCTACAGCACTCTCTAAATCCAAGACCTGCTAATATTCTAACGGCCTTGCGCTGGAGGGCGAAAATCCTACTTGCTTCGGGAGAGTGTCCCCAAGCCAGGATAGCATATGAGAGATGAGTGTGAAACAGTGAGTAATATGCTGATTTTAAGACCTTGCTGGAAACATTGTTAGCAATATTTCGCAATAGAAAAAGCAATCTGCCCAGCCTTGCACTAAGTTCATTGATATGAATTCCCCACTGAAGTTTTGAGTCTAGTAACACTCCCAGGAACTTAACACTCACCATCTCATCATTCCTTCTCTGCGTGTCTCGCAATGAGAACACAATATTTTGAGTTTTTGACTCATTTAAGAAAAGTCTGTTTGAAGAAACCCACCCCCCAGCTCTCTCCTGCGCCGCAGCTGAGGCCTACAGAGCATCGGAAAGATATTTTGATACAAAAGAGACGGTTGTGTTGTCTGCAAAAAGTGTATATTTTTCAGATATTCCCACATCTGATAAGTCATTAATATAAATTAAGAATAATATGGGGCCCAGGACTGAACCCTGCGGTACTCCTATATTTAATACACTTTTCTCCGACACCACACCAGACACTCTCACCACTTGTCTTCGATCCAGGAGGTAAGATCTCGAGAGTGCAATGCACTCCACAGAAAAATTATATTTCACAACTTTTCGCAGAATGATTTCATGGTCGACACAGTCGAAAGCCTTGCTTAAATCACAGAGTAGCACAGCATTATACTGAAGAGAGTAAAAACTGTCTAGAATGTGGAGACTAGATTCAGGAGACCTTGCACAGTATTATGATCAGATCTAAAACCAAATTAACCCGAGAAAAAGTAGTTCCTTGTCTCGAAACATTGTACAATTTGCATGCAAATTGCCTTCTCGAGTACTTTCGAAATTATAGGTAGCTGTAATTCTCAGGTTCGTCGGGATTTCCTTTTTTGAAGATTGGAACAACCATTGCCTTTTTCAGCACAGAGGGAAAGGTATTTTCCCGAATACAGTGGTTAACGAGTTTTGTTAAAGGACTAATAATGAGATTCTTTATTGACTTTAGTACTTTAGTATTCAAACCAAAAACATCTCTGCTATTTGGATTTTTCAAGTTATTGATGATATCACGGACTTCAATATAATATGTGATCTCAGAAAAGCGAAATTGGTCTTCTGATGTCAAATCCTTCATTTTGTGTAGAGGATTCCTATCACTAATGGGTATTTTTTCATTAATGTTACGACCGATGTTGCTGAAGAAATGATTAAAAACTGATGGTGATATTTTATTCCATCGTCCTCCTCCAGGCTGGAGAACACCAAAGTACAATGTCTGGAGCCGATCAATGACAGTTTGTGACAAGAGGGGCTGCATTGTATTGGCTGGCAGAAACGTCAAACTGGTGAGAGCAGTTTAATTACGGGGAGTGACGCCCCCACCATTCCGAGTTGCCACGGGATGTGGCCCATCAAATCCCATCGTCCTCCTCCAGGCTGGAGAACACCAAAGTACAAAGTCTGGAGCTGATCACTGGGGAGTGATCCAACAAACCCCATTTTTACCCCTGTCAGACTAGGGACCGCCAAAGGAATGAGTCTGAGGCCGATGCTTCGAGTGGAAGCGGCCCTAGGTGGTAGATGCATAAGCCTACTCGCATCGTCCGGTGAAAGACCACCCCACCAGAATTGGGAGGCGCTACGTGGTTTTCCCAAATCACGTTCCGCTTCCGCGCTGGTGGTCCCGGGTTCCACAGTAGGAATATATGGACATGATGGTGCTTCCAGGATCAAAATATTCCGGAAGTAAACTCCCCAGCCATTCGGATCTCCGGGCGCTGGGTGGCCCTGGGAGCCCTTCATTCCGCATTTCACAGACAGCAAAGATACCTAACCAATTTAGAATAGATTTCTGCAACATGAGAGGCTTAAATACAAACATAAATTCGGTACACCAACATCTACAAGCAAATAGACGCCACATAGTAGCCCTTACAGAAACACAAGTATGTTCTACAACAACAACAGTGAACTACCTCTATCCTGGTTACGACTTACATACCCGATTTAGATATAAGTTCGGAATATGCCTTTTTGTCCGAAAAGACCTTTCATGTCACCGCGAGCAAACACTCGAACCGAACAACCTTGACGTCATGTGGCTCAAGTTCACCGCCAAGGGATTAACCAAGTTTATATGTTGTCTCTATCGCCCTCCGAGCGATAGAGCCTACCAGAGCTTTTTCTCAACACTAGCTACCACTTTTGACTCAATACAGGTCGATCACCCCAGTTCAGAAATAATCGTTCTGGGAGACTTCAATGCCCACAACACCAACTGGCTGAAACATCACAACAAGACCGATAACGAAGGTAGAGAAGCTGAAGCATTTACAATCAGCTGCGGGCTTACTCAACTTGTAGACGAACCAACTCGAATCTCAGAGAGGGGCGAATTCGCCGCCCTCCTGGATCTTTTTCTGACCACCAATCCTGACCAGTACAAGGTTACAGTTGGTCCGCCATTAGGTACCTCCGACCACAAACTTATTACAACGGCTTGTGAATTGCCACCCATACAGAAGGATCCATCATTGCCTCGCAAAATCTGGCATTACAATTCTGCAAACTGGGACGATCTGAGGCAGTTCTACCTAGATTTTCCTTGGCTCAACGTCTGCTTGGCCACTGACGACCCGTCAGACTGCTGCGAAGAGATCATGCAAGTAATCTCCTCAGGAATGGAAGCATACATCCCATATTCCATCAAGTTACCATTAAAAGGAAAGCCCTGGTTCGACAAAAGATGCGAAAGAGCTGTAGGAAGGAAACAGCAAACCTATAAGTATTGGCAGCAAAATCAGACCGCTGAAAATCGCAATTATTTTATCGAAGCGAGAAACAAGTGCAAGCGTGTGATCGACGAAACTAAGGACAAACACAATCAAAGGATCAGGAATAAACTTTTGCAATGCCCCAGTGGTTCCAGGAATTTCTGGTCGGTAGCAAAGGCAGTAAGTAACAACTTTACAAAAACGTCTCTCCCACCTTTGACGGACGAACGTGGCATCACGGCGACTACAGCCAAGGAAAAAGCAAACATGCTCGCCAAAATGTTTTCATCGCACTCTACCTTAGACGTGCCCCAAAGCAAGACTCTCCCCACTATACCGAACATCAACACCACCATGGCAGAAGTCAAGTTTTCTCATCGTGATATTCGCAAAATCCTTAAAGAACTAGATACGCAAAAGGCATCAGGACCGGACGGAATACCTGCCATCGTGCTAAAGAACTGCGCCAACGAACTAACACCTGTTTTTTCCAGGCTTTTTTCTCTTTCTTACAGAAAAGGGATTTACCCATCCTCTTGGAAAGTCGCTCGAGTGCAACCTGTTCCAAAAAAAGGCAAGAAAACCACGCCCTCAAACTATCGCCCGATTGCCTTGCTTCCAATAATCTCCAAAGTCATGGAACGTGTAGTCAACCAGCAACTACTCAAGTACCTCGAGAGCAACAGAATAATCAGCGATAATCAATACGGCTTTCGCAAAGAGAGATCGACAGGAGATATATTGGCCTATGTCACTCATATATGGAGTAGGGCAATTGAAAACTACGGAGAGTCTCGAGCGATTGCGTTGGATATTTCAAAGGCATTCGACAGAGTTTGGCATGACGGACTGCTCAACAAACTGCCGTCCTTGGGACTGCCCGCCTCTCTCTGCAGCTGGCTGGCCAATTTCCTTAAGAACCGATCCCTACACGTTGCAGTCGATGGACACATCTCGGACACATTCACCATCAACGCGGACGTGCCTCAGGGCGCAATACTTTCACCAACTCTGTTCCTCATCTATATTAATGACCTGCTGATCGAAACGAATAATCCTGTTTACAGTTTTGCAGATGACAGTACCCTTGTCTCCCACTTTAGATCAGAAAAACCCTTACCAGCGACTGAGACTCATCACCGCAGACAGGAGCAGATTACAGCAATTAATCAAGACCTGGAGAAAGTTCAAACTTGGGGTGACCGAAATTTGGTCCAGTTCAATGCAGCAAAGACCCAAGCAGCAACGTTTACTAAGAGGGCCAATACAGCGGGCCCTGACATCATTATGGCAGAATCGACCATTCCTTCATCCTCGTCAATCGGACTGCTGGGTATCTCGGTCAACAGCAATATGTCCTGGCATGACCACGTTGCTAACATCGCAAAATCAGCCTCCCAGAAGCTTGGTGCGCTATTTCGCAACAAAAAACTCTATACACCGCAGCAGTTGCTCTTGCTGTACAAAGCGCAAATAAGACCGTGCTTAGAATATTGCAATATTGCAAAGCATACCCTAAAGCTGCTGGATTCCATTCAGAAGAGGGCTGTGCGTCTCGTCGGCGATCCGGAGTTGACCCGGAATCTGGATAGTCTGGAACATCGCAGACATGTGGCCGAGATGTCT
>MU191058.1:0-18035 GCA_016904865.1 Pissodes strobi | reverse complement strand
TGTCAATCAACATCTTCGCACACACACCGCTCGTCGAGCGCCATAGGATCTCCCTTTAGTGTGTGTGCCACTGCCATAAAAAAAAAAATCTCCGGTGGCGGTTTTGGCAAATGTCCCATGTGGCCACCGATGACATCCCACATGGCCCTTGCACGATTACTTGATGTTTGGATAATGTTATCATTGTTCTGAATTTTTGAATTGCGTATTGCTATTTTATATTGTATTCTTAATTTTTAACAAGCATCTAGGATATCTGGATATTTGTCTACTTTTGCTATGTCCTGGTAAAAACACGACTGTTCCCTCATCTCATGTAGCTCCTTTGTAAACCAACTACGTTTGAGCATTTGATCTGAGCGAACAGTGTATCTACTCTTTCTTAGGAAATGGGTCTATAAAACTATGCTCCAGGACTTTTAAAAACATGTTAAACTTGATCTCTACGTTGAGATTATCAGCAGCCACAAACTCCCAGTTGCACTCAGCCACCTTCTGAAAGAAGTGATTCAAACCCTTTTGTGTGATAGGTCTGTGTATTATTCTGCTGCCTGATATTGAGTTAAAGCAGCAGAACTCAACAATTTGTCCTCTATGATCCGAAAAGCCCAATGCAACATGTGCAGAGCAAACATGCAAACCAGACTCTATAAAAATATTGTCAAGACAATTACTGTAACGCGTAGGCTCGAATATTGTCTGTTTTAAACCAAAGCAATGAATAACATCCAAGGTTTTAAGTGTGATGGGCATATCTGTACAAAATTTAACATTAAAGTCTCCAACGAGAACAACCTGATGATTCGATTTTACATTACTAAGCAATCCCTCCAGTGAGACCAAGAACGTGTCCAAGTCGCCCGATGGGCACCGGTATGTAACCATTATATTGATATTAAGATCTTCCAAGAAAATTGAGCAGTTAATAGCACCTTTCAAAATACAACTTATCATCTACAGGAAAAAGACTAAAATTAAAATTGTCTCTTACAAAAATCGCCGTTCCTTCTCTTAATGATAAAGTAATAAAGTAACGAAGCGAGTTTTTGTCCTCCGTCATTCGAGTTTTTCATCATCTGAGCTACGCAACCTGAAAGAGCAAGGATCACCACAAGCCATAACCTCTGCCATACATAGTGATGAGCGCCTAAATCATCTTTGACAATACTAAAACAGGTTTTTTTCTTAAAAGTGTTTTCTGTTTTATTATGCACAAATTAGTAATGTTCAGCAAACTCGAAATCGCAGACTGCCTGATTTTTGAATTTGACAGGACGCTGCTCCATTCTTTTATTTTTTTCTCAAAGCCTACTTGATTGATACTTGCGTGTTCAGTACACGATCGTTGGACTTCACCAGGGTGCGTTCAGTAAAAGGGTACACATTTCTTACATTTCTGTCACAAAGTGCGTTTATAAACATTTATTACACTGGTATATTTCAGATTACTTTCCATGCGTTCCCTCAGTCAAGGTATTAATTACATGTACCAAATTCCATAGGGCTTTTTCATTTTTTTAAATAAACGCACGCCGTACTTTTTCGTAAAATTCAACACCCTGTATCTCAAAGTCAACGCATTCTAGGACCTAAATTCTGTATATAAAAATGTGCAAACAAATGAAAAAATTAAAAGCGGATGAAAATTAATGAACACTATCTAGTGTGACGTATAATAATTTATTAAAACGCAATAATTTCGGACGAATTGATTGTTTGCGTTCAAATAAAAGCCACTTAGTTAAAGAACGTGTAAAATATTAAATAATTAACCACTATTTGAGAATACATTATGTCCGAAACAATATTTATATGTAATGATTGTATTCATATGCATATAGCCAGTTACGATTTATCGCATAGTTCGTTATAATATTTTTCAGAAAAAGAAACGTTTGGGTACTTATGTGGTAAGACATATATTTCGTTTAGTGGAAAGCTATTTTTATATATAAAAAAGGTTTTGCCCCCTTTATTCAGCGTTTAGCACCATCAGTGTATTAATTATACTATTTAATAAGAGGAAATTTTGTACTCGATTGTCTGTAATTACAAAATAATAATTAAAATTATTTTAAAAAGAAGAGTGTCTTAGAATCTTATATGGATACGATTTGAAGCCAAAATAAAAAATAATTTTAATTAAAAAACCATCATTAGTGCCTATTTACTGATTCTCAGAGTACCCATTAAAAACCTATATTAAACTGAAGCTGATTTAGTGGATTGCAGTCTATTTAAAACCCTAATTTATGAATAAATAAATAATAACGACATGATTGACTACATAGAAGTTATAAATAAAATTTTTTTTTAACCCAATCCTAAAATAGGATAATATAATATACCTATACCAGAGACAAGAGGAGAGACCGGTTACTGGACTGACTCAATAAATTTGTCCACTGTTCTTTATCACTTTTTGTTTCACGTAATTTCCTATACCTATTTCCTTGTCACTCATCTAGGGAAATGAACGTAGATAGGGCAGGCATCGCTTTCCTCTTGGTTGCCAATTTGCCTACAATTTCTGCACATACATTTTGATGTTCTTTTTTTTACTCACGTTTGTTTAAGAAACAAAAGATATACCATGAATAAAAAAATTTCAATTTGGCAACGCTGCACCAGAACGGTGACAGTGACGCACGCCGATGACAGCTTGGCATTACTAGAGTCTAGGGAACATATTAACTTTTCGATGCGACATGCGTAATGACTAAGGTGACCATGTGATAACGGAATGCCTCCTAGATATAGGTGGTATCGGGGAAATGAAATACCCGGGACGGACCAAAACTGACAATCGAGCAGCGTTTGTCCCAGAATGGGCGGCTGCACTGGTGAAAGGCAGCAGTTTCTTCAAAATCGGACTATAGCGCAAGAAAAATTACTTTGAAACGATATAGGACCGAGCACAGAAAAATGTAGCTGAAGCAGCAAAAAATGGTTTTCACACTGCGGTACAGAAAAGAAACGGAACCCTTACTGTAGTATAATCTCCCAAAAATCTAAATGGCAGACGAAAACAGGAGAATGAAACTCAGTCCGGGACACCCCTTAAATGGGGAGGGGGTGCGAAGGATACCCCCGTCGCCTACCATTGAGAATCAAGGAAGCAGAGAGAAATTACAGATATGTGTCAAGACAGTACGCATTGCCTCCTGGAACGTACGCAGCTTATTCATGCTAAGGAAATTAGCAAACACTGAGGCCGAGATGAGCAGAATGAGAATTGACATACTGGGGCTAAGTGAAGTAAACAAAAAACAAAAGAAGGATACATTTATTATTCAGTAGGAACCGCCTGCGAACATCAATACGGAACAGCCATACTCGTTTCAGACAGAATAGCGCAATCGGTTATACACTTCGTCCCTCTGAACGATCGAATAGCGCTACTGAAACTACGAACAACTCATAGAGACCTAAATATAGTTCAGATTTATGCTCCAACAAGCGACAAGTCAGATCAAGAAATCGAAGAATTCTATAACAAAATAGATAAAATAATGCAGCTGACGTAGAGAGGACAAATAACAATAATCATTGGAGACTTTAATGCCAAAATTGGCTATGGCGCTGAAGGAGACAACATAAGAGCATACGGTCTTGGCACAAGAAACAACAGAGGAGATAGACTTGCTCAATTCTGCGTAGAAAACACAACCTTCTTTAAACAGCATCCCAGAAGACTATATACTTGGAAATCACCTGCAAACAGAAGGCAGAATTGTCAGGAATCAAATTGATTTCATACCACTCGACATAAACTTTAAGAAGTATATGAAATCCGTAAAAACCTACCCTGGGGCAGACATTCATAGTGACCACAATCCAATTGTAATAGACTCAAAAAGTTGCTGAAAGTTGAAAGAGTAGCAAGAAAAATAGATATCGCACAACTAAAAAAACCCATAAGAAAGAAGAAAGTAAGTCTCAAGATTGAGAAAGAAACGATAGCGAAATCGGTACAGAGAGAACACATGGCATGCTTTAAAAACTAAAATAACAAATATCCAAGAAAAAGACATTGCATTCACGAAGAACAACAGAAAACAAGAATGGATAACACAAGAAATTATGGACCTCATGAATCAAAGACGAAAATACAAGACAAACCCAACAGAATACAAACATCTCAACAAAATCATTAGACAAAAAGTGCAGAGAAGCTAAAGAAATTTGGATGTCAACCAAATGTCAAGAAGTCAAGAAATAGAACAACTCCAGGAGATATGACAGTTATGACACCTTTAACCTACACAAGAAAGTAAAGGAAATGACAAGCAGGCACAGAAAGCGGCAAGAAACAATTCTAAGAGATAATAATAACGAAATGATTCTGGGGAGAGAATACACACTTGCGAGATGGAAACAATACATCCAAACACTTTTCGACGATGACATACATTATGTCCCACCACCCACAGATAATCAAATGAATGATGAAGGTCCATAAATAACTAAAGGAGAAGTTGTTCATGCAATAAAGGCACAGAAAAATGGAAAAGCCATCGGCCCCGACAAAATCAACGGCGAAATACTCAACTTAATCGCAGAAAACGAAAGCAAAGGCCTAGACTTGATAACATCACTGTTCAATAAGATATATAACTCCGGCAAAATACCATCAGACTGGCTAAAGTCAACATTCGTAACACTGCCAGAAAAACCTAATTCCTCACAGTGCGATGACTACCGGATAATAAGCCTGATGTCCCATGTCCTTGTGACATTCCTTTCGGTCGCTAACTAGAAGTGAATTTCTAGTACGCCCCTGGTATTATTTCGGGCTTACGTTTCAGTTCGACATTTGGATCCGCGATTTAATACAGCCTCATATCTATCTGGCGCCTTCGTCATACTCTCTGTCGTTTCATGTTTTGTTGGTTGCATTTTGTGTTAATTCTGCGCGTCATTCTCATTTTCCTGGCGCGAGACGACCTTTCCGTTTTCCGCCTGGTACGGATCCTTTTGCTAGCCACGCTTTCCGGTTGTTCGGTCGACTCACTTAGAAATCTGGTTTAATCCCAGATGCCTTAGCGACCAACAACGTAGAAATTTCCGAATTCGTTCTCGTTAGTTTTAGTGCCGTAGATGCAGAAATAACTCGTTGGGCGAGGTTTTATGGAATTGGCTTTGTCTAGTTTCGGCCGCCATTGTGGTACTTAGCTTTGTGTCGTAAGTGTGCCCTCATTTTGAGAGGTAAGTTTCTTTATTAATTGCAAATGTTTTGCGTTCTCGTGTGTTTAGTATTTGCTTGGTTGTATTATTTCGCTTTTCATTCATTTCAGACCCGATTTAATAAGCTTAATTAATCAACGTGACGTCATCCCAATTAGAGATTAATTAAGGTTGAGGGTTTCTTTGTATTATTCGAATGACCTAGTTTATTATTTAATAATCTTTAAAAATAACCGTTTTCATTCATATCGGATTCGATTCAATAGCTTGATTAATCGGCGTGACGTCAATTTGATTAGCATAGCAATCAAGGTTTAAATTTCAGCAAAAAACATGCGTTCTTTGCATACTATTCGCAAATATGCTTTTGAAAATGTCTCATTTCTACATTATTTTAACAAGTATAGAAGTATATGTAGGAAGGTCATAGAAGAAGCCAAAAAAAATTATTATAATGTTAGAATATCCTCTGCTTCTAATAGGCAGAAGGAAAGCTGGCGAATTATAAATGATCTGCGTGGCACTAATGGTGGAAGAAACGCGCCCACTAGTATGGACTTCACAATATTAAATGACTACTACTGCAATATTGCGGTCAATCTGTCGAGAAAAATCAATGGCCAGTGTAGTTTGTCCTCAGTTTATGAGAGAATGAGAGAAGGTTCAGTTAGGGATGCCATTTTCTTACCTCTAACAGATTCTGAAGAGCTTTGCGGTGTGTTTCGTGATATCAGAAATAAAAATGGATCTGGGTGGGACGACATATCAATTAAAATATTTTCTGAGCTGCCGGTGTCGGCTTTGGAAGCACTGGTTGATGCTATTAACAATTCGTTTTTGCGAGGGTATTTCCCTGAGTCCTTAAAAAGAGCCATCATAGTCATTCCTATACATAAGGGGGGTGATAGTAGGATGCCTTCTAATTTCCGACCCATTTCCCTTGTATCAACACTGGCCAAAATTATTGAAAAGTTGGTCAAAGTAAGAGTGTTATCATTCCTAAACAAAAATAAAATCTTATGTGCTAATCAATTCGGGTTTCAGGGGGGTAAGAGCACCAATGATGCCATCTTTTAATTTCTGGAAGAATTATATTCCGTTCTTGATAGGGGCAGAGTGGCTGCGGCAGTGTTCTGTAATTTGACTGTGTTGATCATGGAATACTGTTGCAAAAGCTTGAGAACTATGGATTTAGGGAGGTTTCTCTAGAGTGGTTTAAGTCTTATCTTTCGGGAAGGACACAACGGGTATCGCTTGGGGGAGACATGTCTCGAGAATCAGAGGTTCACACAGGTATACCTCAGGGTTCAGTGTTGGGGCCCATCTTATTTCTTGTGTATATTAATGATATTTTTGGGGTACGTGTGAGAGGCAAGTTCACACTTTTCGCGGATGATACTACCATCCTCTGGGATGATGGTACTGACGCGGAATTGACTGAAATGGTTGCTAGTGATGTCTGTATTTATTGTATTCATTTTAACTTATTGCTTGGCTTGTATATTTTACTCTGATATTTGATGTGATACTTTTATATTGACTTATCTGACATTTTGTTGACATATTTGTGATTGTTTTACCGGCTGTTTTTTGTTAATATACATTTGCTTGTTTATTATCATTTTTATTGTCTATTTGACGATTTATTTGTACTGTTTCAAAAAAAAATTTCTGTAATTTTTTTTGGTATTTGTGCCCTTAAAGAATAGTACCTGATAATTCAACTTAGCAGTAATTTTAGTAAGGCAGCTATAGATACGTAAGCTTTGTTAACAAATACTATGTATTTTTAACAATAAAGCATGTTTTGAATTTGAATTTTGAAATTTGAATTAGGTTTTGTATTCGGATGGCTTAATGATTTCATCATTACTCGCGGAGCTTCGCGCTTGATTTAGTTAATCGTTATCTTTCATTTCGATCTCGATTTATTAGCTTGATTAATCGGCATGATGTTTAATTGAAGCTTTTGTATGTGAATGAAATAGTCATTATTATTTATTCACGGGGTTTTGCGATTAGCCAAATTAATACTCTTATTTTATTTCCGACGAAATGTAATGTAGATTTTCGATAATTTAGCGTTCAATTTGCTTAGTATGATTTTTCATTAAAGTTTATTTTAGTGCTTTTTGTTCATTATTTAGATCATACTTGAATTCGTTTATCAATATGGTATGGATTTTATTTGTACCAGACTACGCTGCGCGTCGTGTTTTGATAAATGTCGCGCGTGCTTTAAAGGTCCTCTTATACACTTATATCATAATATACTATTACAAGATCAGAGCTTAGTATAAATCTTAGAATTCGAATGGTCAAATGCTACGTTTTCTCTATCTTTCTCTACGGGTGCGAAAGGTGGACAATGGACCCACAAACAGAAAGAGAATAGAGGCTTTTGAAATGTACATATACAGACGAATGCTACGAATTTGAAGGATACAAAAGATCACTAACAACAAAGTCCTCCAACGCATAAGTAAATAAAAAGAACAGTACTAAGCACCATCAAAGAGAGAAAATTACAATACCTGGGTCATGTGCTGAGAGGTGAAAGATACGAGTTACTCCGACTCATAATAGAGGCTAAAGTACAAGGTAAAATATCAGTAGGAAGACGCCAGAATTCATGGCTAAAGGACCTGAGAAGATGGTTTGACCGCTCATCTACAGAAGTATTTCGTGCTGCAGTTTCCAAGACTACAATTGCCATTTGGATCACCAACCTTCGAAAGGAGAGGGCGAAATAAGAAGAAGAATACTGTTTTTGAGAATTATGTTCTGGTTGTAAATCGAAGGCAGCAAACATTCTGCTTTTTAAAGGTTCTGATTTTTAAAGTTACAATGAAGTTCATATAAAAAATCTATATTAAGTTTGCAATTTTAACGACTTTTGGGTACAAATTGGGCGCGGCACCCTCAAAATTTTTCGCTATTAGTGATATTGATTCGTATTGTTAAAAAAAAATGTGCATCAAAACAATGACAAGTTGAATTATATGCGAGTATTTATTTAATTGAACCTGGAAATTTTGAAGAAAAAAAGAGTTAGTTAATTTGAATTTGGCGGGCAAACGAAAGGGGCCGTCTCGTGCGCCATCTGCGTTCATTTCCCTTGGAGCGAGACAAAGAAGTCATGGCAGCTTTCTCTCTCACGGATGATTTACTAACATTGAGTTGCGCGTCTCTCCCTTGTCTCTGCCTCAATGCCTTAGGTTGCACTTATATTATCTTAATTTTTTTCATTTCAGACTTTAAAAAATCAGACATTCAATACAAAGTTTAATTAAAGCTTTTCGATCAAGCCCCATTAACTTTTATCCAAAATATAAGTTCCACACGTTGTTATGGAAATACCTCTTATGTTTTTCCTCTGAGCGAGAAAACATCTTACAGGTCCTCTATAATATGATAAGAAAATGCTACAAATCTATATAAACATAACTAAACTTATTACATTCACGGCCATTGGCAAGCAATCGAGCCTATATCAAATGTGTATATCTACAGCCTAAGACCAGTTTAGTACACTGATGTCTACACACAGGAATCACTTTGGCTTCCTGGCTTCGCACGCACCAGAGTACAGGTGCGTTCTTTTACAAGCGTTTAGGACCTCACGCATGGCCCTCCGCTCGCTTCGCTCGCTCCGGGGCGCAACGATACAAAACTAACTTAAACTAACCCAAATAAAAAAAGCACACATAATCTTTAAAAAAAAAAGTAGAAAAAATATGCATTGCCACCGACGGGAATCGAACAAAACCCGCCCGCATGACAGGCAAATGCTCTCACCACTATACACCACTAGCCTGCTTGAAAACAGTTCGGGTAATTGAATAATTGATTCGGCCACTCGTACTCTGCGCATGCGGAAGCCAGCAAGCCAAACTGATATTTCTGTGTATAGACGCGAATGTTTGATGCAGGTCAATACCTCGTAAGTTGCATTATAAGATCCTTTACACAAATAGTGCACTATATAAAAATCGGCCTTTCCTATTGGTCGATCGGCATGGCCCTCCGCTCGCTTCGCTCGCTACGGGGGCTCAATTAAAGGAAACTAACCAGGTGCTAACCCAAACTAACCCAAGACATACCCAAAATCAAGAAAAAACCTGTTTAGAAACATAATCTTAAAAATAATAATAAAAAATGGCAACAGGGTTCGAACCTAGGCCGTCCAGGTGAGACCCAGTTGTATAAATCTCTACACCACGAGAGCTCTTGACAGAAATCGATTGCATCAAGCAGACATATCGTAATACGAGATTGATCGACCAATAGGAGAGGGCGATTTTTACATAGTGCAAGGATCTTTAAATGCTCCTAAGTTAGTGTGCAGGTTCGATTGCTCGGGCCGTAGATGTAGAACCGGCCTTCTATCCCTACTTGGTAGTATTGCATTTAAAGTGTTTTATTAAATAAATTAAAACCCTATTAGGGTAACAGATATATTGAAGGCCTCTATTAATGGTGTGTATTTTAGAATTTTAAACGTTTTTAGATATCCCATATTATCGATAATAAATCATTATATCGTATATGTTTATCAGAGGCATCAATACGTGGATTTAATCACCATGAAGCCGTTTGTACTGTTGATACACACGATTTTTTTATTGTTGGAATACAGCACTGCTGCGCAAAATGACTTATTGCTACCGACCGACACGGAAGAAACGGAATATTCCCAAGTTAACGAATGGATAATCGACACAATACCGGTCGTGATAGGAAACAGAACTAAAAGCTGGGTAATTTTGGTAAATTTTTATTTTAAAACGAGAACGCCCTTTGCAGTTCTAAACACTGAGATTGATAAGCCCATGCCCGACTTACCGATATACGATGCAAGCGTACTGATAGTTTTCTGCATCCGGATAAATCGCATTGACAAGTTCGAAGACGTATTAAGTCGTATGAATAACTACAGGGATTTTTTCAATTCCGGAAGATTCATAGTGATATTGCCCGAGAAGCCTTCGCCGAAGATCGGCAGCTATTTCAGGAAAAATCTCATTCTGCATATGGTCTTTCTGAAGATTCTGGCAAATGGCCATTTCGAACTGTACGATTCGGAAGGAAACGGGGTCTCGAAAAATTTCCTTACGAAAATCATTGCGTATAAATACGATTCACTGAAACTGTGTTACTACGAAAATATCCCTTACACTTTAATACCGCCTATGGGTAAAGGTAGGTATATGTTTTTAAGACTTAAGTAGTTATAAAGCGCCAACCTTTAGGTTAAACTAGAATTGAAAATGATAATCTAATAAGTCTTTCCATATCATTGATCCTAATCCAACAATCAAAATCCTGTCAGAGAGAGTTGCCACTGTAACTCTCCACAGTCTATGGATACCTCAAAATAATTTATTGCCTCTGGTTTGGTTCCACCCATTACTGGGAAGTTCATTGCGCAAAGACATGGGATGTGTCGTGCCTTTTTTAATTTTCTTCTTCGTTCCTCTTTCAGCCATTTATGTACGTAATAGCGGCTTCCGCGCCATCAGATTCCGTCGACACTTCCAAGACGTTGCGTGAACCGGGTCACAAGACTTCAGAGTTTTTCTACATTTCATTTTCACTTCATGCATAGCCCTCCGCTCGCTTTGCTCGCTCCGGGGCGCAACCAACCGAAACTAACCAAAAGTAGTCCAAATTTAAAAAGAGAAACAAACATAACTTTGGAAAAAACACAAGCGGGGTAATCGTTTGGTTGAATTTCGATCCAAGTCTTCGTTGCAGAGATACGGGCGAAAAACGGCTTTCCCCCAAAATCCCCCCATAATATAGAGCCCCGGTCCCTCCCGTATAGCCTAAAGTGGCCCTTCATGGTGCGCGCCTACCATACAAATTTCGTTCCCGTACCTCTTCCCGTTCTCCCGAAATTAATTATTCAACTTTTTCTTCTCACCCCTCCCCTGGCCAAACGGGGGGAGGTACGGGGTCCCGTTTTCGTCCAAGATCTTCTTTTTGCCCCGGCTCTCTACCTATACGGGAACATTCCAGTAGAAGAAGTGTTACGTTACATATCCGAGTATGACGCGTGACGACTCGGTCTCATTCAACCCCCACAAAAAACGCAAAACGCGTCTAAAGAAGTTTTCACTTCAAAAATTTGGTGTGTGCGTAAGACCGCACGACAGAAGTGAAAGCTTCAATAAGCGGGGTCATCGTTTGTCAAAATTTCGAGCCCGAGCCTTCGTTACAGAGATACGGGCGAAAACGGTTTTCACCCCAAAATCCACCCTTAAATTAGAGCCCCGGTCCCACCATCGGGCGCACCTACCATAAAAATTTCGACCCCGTACCTCTTCCCGTTCTCCCAAAATCAATTATTTAAGTTTGTCCTTCTCCCCCCTCTCCTGGCCAAACGGGGGGAGGTACGGGGTCCCGTTTTCGTCCAGGATCTTCTTTTTACCCCGGCTACATTCCATGGAAATTTCAGCTCTCTACTTATACGGGAACATTCCAGTAGATGGAGCGTTACGTTACATATCTGAGCAAGACGCGTGATGCGTGACTGCTCGGTCTCATTCAACCCCCCACAAAAAAAACGCAAAAAGCGCCTAAAGAAGTTTTCGCTTCAAAAACATCGACGGGAATCGAACCCGGGCCACCGTATCACAAACACAGCATCCAACCACTGAGCTACGACACCACTGACCCATAAAATATGGTGTGTCAATAATGTAATGCGCGCGCAACTCTGAAGCTCTATGACCGGGGTCTCGGAAACGTCTGTTTGTCTGTTCTATCTTGGAGAACTTAAATCACACCCGTACTACGTTCGTTAAAGTAGCTTCTCTTGAGCTGTCCCAGTTGTAATCCGGGAGGTAATCTTGTTGAAGTGAAAACTTCTTTAGACGCTTTTTGCGTTTTTTCCTGGGTGTTGAATTCAGTAAAACCGGCACGCATCACGAGTCACGCTCGGAGCCGTCACGCGCGGATATGTATGGCATGTTCCCGTATAGGTAGAGGGCTGAAATTTTCAGGGGATGTAGCCGGGGTAAAAAGCAAATCCTGGACGAAAACGGGACATTGTACCCCGTACCCACCCCGCTTGGCCAGGGAATGAGGGAAAAGGAAAAACTTAAATAATTAATTTCGGGGGAACGGGGAGAGGTACGGGGTCGAAATTTTTATGGTAGGTGCGTCTCATGGTGGGCCACCTTAGACCATACGGGGGGACCGGAGCTCTAATTTAAGGGGGATTTTGGGGAAAAAAGCGTTTTTCGCCCATATCTCTGCAATGAAAACTCGGATCGAAATTCTGACAAACGATGACCCCGCTTGTTGGAGTTTTCACTTCTATCGTGTGGTCTTAAGCACACACACAATTTTTATTGCTCTTTCGATCACGGGAACGTTCTTTTTCCAGGATTCCTTCTTTGGTGTCCACTTGTTCTCGAACTCCCACTCTCTGGTCATGCATTTGGAGGTAGTACTTACTTTCGCGTCAACGATAGCTGTCCGCGGACCCGAGAAAATATCGAGCTTCTATGCTAGGAGGATTATCTGAAGGGATGCCACAAATGTCTTATTTTCAAAAACTCGTATGGGTAGTGGCTTACCTCTCTTAAAAAAGGAAACGACGTCCTCCTTATCTTCGGTGATATCATTTTTCTTGTCGACATCGGCTTTCATAAGCGGCAGATCCTTCATTTAGGTTGGGGTTGCACTAGGTTAAGACATTCGACTTGGACACTTACCGGTCGATATTTTATTCTTAACTAACTACACGAGTCCTTTCGCCTGACGAGTCCTGGGCTTGGGTGCGCATCACAATGTTTCCATTTGTAATTTGTATTTTTCTTTCACTTCACGCATGGCCCTCCGCTCGCTTCGCTCGCTTCGGGGCGCAACCGAACAAAACTAACCCAAGACATGCCCAAAATCAAGAAAAAAACGTTTTACTAACAACCTTAAAAAAGGCATTCTTGCCACTGGAATCGAACCAGGGCCGCCGTATCAGAAATATGGAACCACTGAGTCACGAGGCCCACTGAAAGCAATTCGCTGGACTATAAAGACATCTATTTGGCAGAAAAATGTTTACGCTAGATTCGTCAAGCGGAAGGACTCGTGTAGATGGCTAAGAATAAAATATATGCTACTTACCGACTTTGCCTTACCGCGGCGGACGGAATCTTTAGGGATTTTTATTTAACCAGATCAACACATTGGCAACATATGATACTTTACAGTTCTACGCCACTATGCTATATTAGCCGCTTCCGATTGATGACTTAACGTCACTTCAGAGTACTGTTAATTCTTCACTTATGGCCCTCCGCTCGCTTCGCTCGCTCCGGGGCATAACTATCCAAAACTAAACTAACTGAAACTCACCCAAATTTACAAAAAGAAATAAACATAACCTCAAAAAATAAAGAAAACATGTATTCGCCCCACAGGTATTAAACGCGGGACCTCCACATTCCAAACGCAAAATCTGATCACTAGACTGTCTAGACTTGCTAGAATCAACTGACTCGACTGTAGATAAAGTGAAAGTGACGTTAAACCCCGATCAGAAGCGACTAATATAGCATAGTGGCATATGACTGTAAAGGATCTTAAAATGCAACACGTTACGCGAGCCGTAGAAGATCTAAGGTTGATCCGTGTCTTTTTGCTCCTCTCTACAGATAAGACGTTCCGCATAAGGAGCAATTGTGTAGTTGCCAGTATAGAAGGCCAACTATAGCCAGGGAGTCTTTGTTATATAGTGTCAGCTCCCATGTTATGCTTTTGCATTTCTACACATCTACACTCGGCGAAGCACATGAAGGTCCAGCTGTCCTAGTGCCCGGAAGCTGTCCTAGTGCCCGGAAAAACTCTCGATCCTTCGGTGGTCTGCTTGCTACGGGGTGCACTCCGGCCTCAAACATTTTATTTTCACGATCTCGGGCTGCTGCTGAATTGAATCACTAAATAATAGAGCTAATTTTGGCGTTAACCTACTAGCGATATCGTAGATGGGCGGTAACTGCATGTTTAAGACTTTACAGGCCGATTATGTGTTTTGAGACGCAGACCTTTTTTGGAAATATCCGCCAGATCAGTCCTGGGCTTGCGCGCTTTAGATTTGTATATAAACCTATCCCAAACTAACCCAAGGCATGCCCAAAATGAAGATAAACAACTGTTAATAAACATAATTTTAAAAAAACATGTATTGCCACTGGAATTGAACCCGGGCCGCCATGTCAGAAACGCAGCATCTTGCCACGAAGCTCGTTGAAAGCAATTCCCCGGATTATAAAGGCATCTATTTGTCAGAAGCGTGTTTATAATGCCCAGGCAAGTGGACTCAAGCGGATATTTCCAAAATAAGGTTTGCGTTATGAGGCCCAAATCAAAACGCCTAAAAACTTCACAGCAAAACCTGAACATTTTTCCGGAATGCCTAAACTTGTAGATTTACTCTTTCTGTTTTACAAATTCATTTAAGTTACCAGTGACCTTTTACGCCACCTAAATCTTACATTGTCATTAAAGCCGTAACCATACATCCGGAGTAACTGGTAAACGCAAGACTCTCTTATACATTTATAAGCAATCCAGTAACCTTATCCTTTCTTTTAGGTGTCGAACAGGACGTAATAGATCTCACAGGTCGATACCTAAACCTAAACATAACCTATGTAAAGCAGAATTTACCAATTTTATGTAAAGAAAACGGACAATACAGTGGGCAATGGGAGTTGCTCTACAATCACTCATGTGACGCAATGATGGGCGTCACACCCTGCCTAAGGGATTTTCCTGATTTTGAGTTGAGCGCAACGTATTTGCCCGATGCCACAATTTTGATCGGACCGAAAATAAGTTGTTCCAGACATGTGGGTTTAGTTAAAGTGAGCATCTATTTAGCAGGTTTCCTTCTGCTAACCTATTTTTCAGTTAAAGTCATTGTTTCGTTGTTATCCAGAGATCCACGTGACTTTGTCCCTTTTCAGATTGCCCCAGAAACTCATCGATCAACAGGCTATATTGCCGATATAACGCCTCAAATCAAATTGCTCGTTCTGTCAACGTTTTTGCTAAGCGCTATAGTCTTTCACGGAGTATTTCAAGGGAGAATATACGAAAGTTTGGTACACAACCAGAATCATTGCGGTCCTGATAGCATAGACCAGATTTTAAGGCAAAAGGAAAAAATTGGCATAGAAGAAATGATATTTCGCGACGTAATGGCGACAATTTCTGCAAACGAAAGCCTAATCGAGCTAAACGGCGATTTCCAACAAGATAAAGATATGGAGCATCTCGATGTGAATAAGTATCATATTTTACGGGACGTTTTATACAGATATCTTGTACCAAGTCGATACCTTACAGCAACCCGAGACCCCATGTTCAAGAGAATCCAAACATTAAAACAGATTTATGTAAGCGTATATTTTTTTAAAAGGCATTTCATTTGCAGCAACTTTTCGGCGGCATTACTGGTAGTCCTACAAAGTGGGATTAATCGAAAATTGTTCCAGTATACAGCTAACGCAAGAAGAGCTGAAGAAAATGCTAGGAAAAATGAATTTCTCGCTAATTTTAATCCAGTGAAATTTGAAGAAATTGCTTGGCTGTTTTGGCTGCTATTGGTTTTAACAGCTCTTTGCGGGCTGGTATTTATTGGAGAGATTCTAATCGGGTAGTATCACGAAATATAGAATATATGACGAACAGTTTTGCTCGCAGGCATTAGTAAAATTATGTTTACGATATTTGCACTTATTAGAAAAATATTCCTTTGCATAAATTGTCACGCACATTAATATTCAAATTGATATCCGTAATAAAAGCGCTTTTCCCATGTAGTTCTATGACTTTTATTTAATTTATAAGTTAAAGCGCGTATCACAAAAAGTTAAGGAAAGGAATAGGCGTTAAAATCTTCGTTCCGTCATATTTTTTGAAAATGACACTCGTGACGTCATAGATAAATATTCATGAAACAGGCTGGTTATTACGCCAACCGCTTATATGAGGTAAGAAGAGGAGAAGAACGAGTGCGTGTCATTTCGTCATTTGCCAGTTCTGTGACAGTTTGAGGTTAGATAATACAAAATTAAAATTACATTCGATTTGTCAATAAAAAACAAACTAGCACCCATGTGAACAATCAAATACAAAAAGACTGAATCGATGCTTATAATTAAAAAATGGATATAACAACACTTTTCAAAGCTTGTGTGAAAACAGTAAAGGTTACGAATAAAAACATCGGTTTGCAGGATCGGAAAACGAGTATTTTGAAGACTAGCAATAAAGATGTTAACCTTTCGAAAGCAAAGGAGATTGTTAAGCAGATTACAAGCCTGCAGAGTTTCTTATTGGAAAACAAGGCTGCATATCTAAACGTTATAAACTATTTATCGACCAATAAGACGATGACTGAAATCGATAGGGAAAAAGTAGACGAAATAGCTGAACGAATTGTTAGTACATGCGCTAGTCTTATAAGTGAGTATAAAAAAGAAATTCGAGCATTACCAAAAAGCAAGCAGAAAGAAGAGCACTATCAAAGTATCATAGAATCAATAGAAACATATTTAAAAAATGTATCGAAAATTTACACAGAAGCAAAAGCAGTTAGGGTTAAACGAGTTATCGATACACATAAATTATCCAAACTAGAAACTAAGCGTTCTAGCAAGGAGAATTTGGACCCTTTGAGAACGAAAGTGGCAAGTATGGATGGGTCCGGAGATTTTACGCCTGCAAAAAAAGACAAACTCCCCCTGCCCACTCCTCCTGTCAGTTCCCAAAATGAGCTTACTGCCGAAGATATGCAAATGTTTGAGCAAGAAAATGAGCATCTGTATAATGAGTTAAATTCCATTTCTGATGAGGTAAGTACATAATATTTTACATTTTTATGCATTACATACAGTTGTTTTGTGTAATATGAAGAATTTTGAGTAATGTTGGCAGATGAAGAATCTCTTACTTGGAATCGAACAAACCTGATCTGTTTTTAGGTTACCCAAATGGAAGGTAAAGTAGTCCACATTGCAGAGTTACAAGAGCTATTCACAGAAAAGGTTCTACAACAAGAAACAGACATAGAAAGGATAGCTGACACAGTCGTAGGGACAACAGAGAATGTGAGGGACGCCAATGAGCAAATAAGGCAAGCCATCCAGAGGAATGCCGGCTTAAGAGTGTGGGTGCTGTTCTTTTTGTTAGTGATGTCGTTTAGCCTTTTGTTTTTAGATTGGTACAATGACTAACCAATTGATTTTTTAGATAATTATGTATTCATAAATTTTTATTTATTATTGGTATTGTTTTATAATATTGTGATAAGTAAGTATGGCTTGGGAAAATATCATTGCCTAACACCACGGCAATATCTCTTATGTTCATATGTCTAGATATAAGAATTTGTTAAAACAATCTTATAAGGTTTCTTTTTTCACATGCCTTTCCTGAAAGGATCAGTCGTTTATTTTAATTTTCTTCATTTTCTATGCATTTTCTCAAAATTTACCAATCTCAATAACAACTTTGTTCTCAAAAATGTACACACATTTATTGTTAAGTTTTTTCCCATAATAATTGCATACCTGAGCCTACAAAATAAGAAAAACTACGTAAAATCATAAACATCTATTTATTTATCAAATTTATGCCTAACCGATCAGCCATAATGGCAATCTAAAGGCACAATGTGAAAAATCAACGTTGCTTTTTTAATAACTAAAAATAGTAAATATCACAGACGAAAGTAATAATACTACAATATTTGATAATTAACTGAAAGGTAATTAGGAAAACACATTAGTACGTTACAAATTTGGATCTTAAAGTAAACTTGAACAATTATT